>DWNE01007666.1:0-12070 GCA_018249875.1 Cecropterus toxeus | reverse complement strand
CATTATTAATAGGTAACACGCTAATTTTAATAACTGAATTGCATTTAGCTTGTGATTCATATTCGGTTATAACGCGTACAAAGATGAGAATAAAACGGTAATATAGTGTATATAACATAAAAATCTTCTTATCTCAGTATAAGAAAGAGTTAAATAAAAACCGGCCAATTGCGAGTCAGACTCGCGCACTAAGTGTTCCGTACCATTATCTTAAAAAAACGCGTTTGTTGTATAGGATCCCCTGAATATTTATTTTATATTGTTAGTATGTGTCGTTCTTGCGGCAACAGAAATTGATCTTTTGTGAAAATTTTAACAATCTAGCTATCACGGTTCATAAGGTACAGAACTGGTGACGAACAGACGGAAAGACGGACAGACGGGCAAATGGACAGACGTACAGACTAACAGACTGAGTGCGAAGTATTAGTAATAGGGTTCCGTTTTTACCCTTTGGGTACGGAACCCTAAAAATGTGAAATCAATCATACAAATTTTTGTTTGGTAAAGTGTTGTGTAACACTTTACCAAGTCAATAAATTTTATTCATTATACTTGCTTACTATATTCATTTAGGAGATTGAAACTAAGTAAATAATTGAAGAAGTTACATCGTAGATAATATCAATGACGAAACGAAATAAAAATTCTTAATAAAATCCATTAAAAGAGAAATCTCACTCGAGGGTATCCATGTTGGTATGTACGAAACAAACATAAACGTACCGCTATTAAACAAGATATAACAGCATAATTTCGTTTGATTTGACATGCCGAAACAATTTAATCATTATCTCTGTTGGAAAATTAGCTACGATGAGTGCAGTGGACTTTGCGTTCAGTTTTTAAAAGCGTAGGGTGAAAA
Organism: Cecropterus toxeus; assembly: GCA_018249875.1. Classification (NCBI taxonomy): domain Eukaryota; kingdom Metazoa; phylum Arthropoda; class Insecta; order Lepidoptera; family Hesperiidae; genus Cecropterus; species Cecropterus toxeus. The sequence goes on along the minus strand of DWNE01007666.1, from coordinate 11,205 downwards.
ATTGAGTGTATTGTTGGGGGATTATAAGTCTTGTGAGCTAGGGAAAGGTATGGCGGAGGAATTGGCGGCATTCGCCAACGACCGCGGTGGAGCGGCTTTGCGAGCCGACGCAGCCAGCCGACTGGGTGGGCAGGCCGCGGCGGTTGGCCGCTCGGATCTCTTTTTGTTTCCCATTTTCGAATTTTAAACATCGAACTGCGAAATCGGTGTGCTCCTTAAACCATTTCGCTCGAGAAACACGCGATGTACTGACATTCGCCATCGGCACCATCATGCGAGTTCAAAACAACTTTCCCAAAGTCCAAAAATGATACTGGCATATTAATTAATACATTTTCCCCGTTATTACTTTTAAGATAATGTAATAATTATATCGCCGGTGGCCGGTGCACAATTAAAACATTACTTCTTCGTCGTTAAATTATGTCGTAATTAGCTGGGCAATAATTAAAATCGAAGGTCATTATAGTAGTAAAAACTTGAGTGGAAAGTTATATTTTTTATGTATCCAGATTTATAAAGAAACAGAATCGTCTCATTGCAGTTAACGATTTTAGCCTTACTTTAATTACGCGATTGCAGGTAAAATAAGTTTTTTTTTTTACTAACAATATTTTGTTATGTATCTAAAACTCGAACATATAGCCATTTGAAATTGGTAATGTATATCACTTATTTGTATTTATTTTTGATAGGTTTCTATTAAAATTTTATTGAATTTAAATACATCCATTCATCAAAAAAATAATCTAAAATGAAACTGATTTATCATATAAGAGTTTGGACGTACACACGGCACGAGGAAAATGGAATACGATGGCTTCAAACAAAATCTGAAGTAAATAATACGCTGCTTCAAGTGTCCATATGGTTATGTTTAGTAATCTGCGGTATGCAAGAAAAAACATTGAAATAATCAAAAAACTCCTTATGAATGTAAAGTATATATACATGATGAATAGATAACCACTCTTCCTTTGGGAAGTCGGTTAAAAACAATAATACATAGTAATGTTACGGTGGCAATTAATTTTGGTTTATCACTGCGCGGTTATCTAATTCAAGACTAGACTTTAATTATCATTTTATTTAAAACGAAAAGAGACAAGCAAGGAAAGCTTCATGTGGTACAGTTGTTCATTAACATTAATAATATTTGCACATTTTAAATAGAAAATGCGACTGCATTCAGAGAGGTCCTTTTAAGAAAACGCATTCTATACTGGATTTTCTCATGTGTCGTGGGGGCTAAAGAAACAAACATACAATACACAAATACAAAGAAATACAGAAACCACTTGACCTAGAAGCCTAGAACTGACATCCAAACTCATCATTCACATTTGTCTGGCCGGGATCGAACCCGGACCTCACTGCGTGTCAGGTATGGTAACGTTCCGCTACACAGGTCGTCATTTCTATGAAAGGATTCGTTTTTTTTGCTACTGTCACCTTTGTATGAAACGACGATGGTATTTCTACATTTAAGTTACTCTATGAAACAGAAGGGTAGCTGTGTGAAAACTCCCATTGGGAGCATTGCTCGACAACCTGCGTCCATTAGTGCAACGGTACATGAAAACAGGAAAATACATGAAGTAACATTGTATTGAACAAGTGGCAAAATGTTCGCGGTACGAGGAAAGCATGTTAATGATTGAGAAATGTATAAAAAGTATATAACAAATTGTGTTACCATTAAATTTCTTTGACTGCGATTTTTATTTTATAACATCCCACACATTTACGATAGTACATATACTGTCGTGATTTTTTTACATATAACAGTATAGATATTAGTATTATTTTAATTCATAATTAATATGAGTATTACTATCTATTAATAGCATGATTATTATCCATTGCATTTGATAAATAGTTTTTTTTTGTTTTTACGCGACGGTAACCCATAATACTCGTAGATACTTTTTAATTTTCCATCAGAGATGGCTTATGAGTCTAAATTTACTGCAGTAGTTTTTTTTAAGGTACGAATATATATAAACATAAACGCTTTTTCTCCGCTGTCGTGGGTGCCATGGACACACAAAGACGAATACACAAACACCCAGAGAAATTCCGAAACAGACCAGAAACATGTCGAGGATCGAACCCGGGACCCACTGCGTGTCCGACCAGTATAGTGACCGCTCCGCCACGCAGGCCATCAATATATATATAGTCTAAATTATTATAATGAACGTTCTAGCACTAATGTATAGATTTTTTTAAAGGTTATCATATACATCTATAAACAAATTCATAAAGAACGGAGGAGTTTTATCTGAATCCAGTCATAGACGCGTTGCCTCTCCCGTGATAAATTCACCCACAACTACATAAGAAAAAAAATACAAACAATAAATGGCCTATTCAACCACAAAATATTTTTTCAATTCGAACCAGTAGTTCCTGAGATTAGCGCGTTCAAACAAACAAACTCTTCAGATTTATAATATTAAGTTACATTAAATAAAAGTAAAGCAGCAACCACACCTTATTACCTGTTACCTCACGAAAACGCAATAATTGTTTCATACGAAAAATAAGTTGAAGGATACTCATACTATTACTTTAAAAATAAATAATGAAAATGGACTTACTAAGTAGTTCGTAGCGTCTGCAAAGGTCCTAAAATATTCAGTCGTAGCTCTAAAATGTCTGCACAATTGTAAATAAATATGTATGTAGTATGATGCTAGAGTATAACAAGAGTATAGTAGTACTGTTTGACACCTGTTTGATCTTACGTACAGCCTTCCGAATTACGTTCGGACTGAAAATCAGTGCTGGGGTTTAATCTCAACGTTTACTGAGCTTCGGTACCTATTTCATAGACTTTAGTTGCAGCAATTTTAATTAGAAATTATATTTATAATAATAACAATAACTTTACTTGTGTTATTATTGTTATTTATTTGTATTTAGCGAAGTCGATATGTCCCCCTAAGCTTAGTGTAAGTAACTTGTTCAGAATCTGTGTACCAATGGACCAATAAATTAATAATTTTGTGTTGTATCTTAAGCTATAAAATAAATGTTTTATCTATCTATCTTTAATCGAGATTTCTATAGATTGTATATTTATTACCTGAAAAATGTTCAGAACGCTTTCGTACTGATGAAACCATTCGCTCAACATGACGATAACACTAAAATCTTTCCCTTTTCCCTAACATCACACAGAGTTCCATCGACAATTAATAACAATAATTTATAACACATGATAAATTAACCATAACCACACGTAAATAAACAATTTCCTCAAAAATAGAAGCACGAAAAATATTAAAAATACTAAAACCAAATTTCACACGTACACAAATCTATGTGATTGAATGCACTAAGGTCAGAAACATGTCAATTTGACAAAAATATGATCATAGATAAATAATCTAGACGGTATAGGCACTATGCCTCATGGTTGAGTTTTGGATGGCGTATTTATTCTATTTATTTCATATTATTATTCGTTTATAATATTTGTTAATAATTAAATCAATTTTATGGGTAAATTATTGAAAAAAATATATCGGGTAAATATTTAATTAATTATATCGGTTAGTTTTAAAAATTATATGTATAGAACGTCTTAGTTATCTGATTAATGAACTATAAAAAATATAAAAAAAAGAAAATCTAGGCGGTAATGGTAATAAAATAAACAATATTCGTAAAAAGTACCCACAGACTGAAGATTCTTTTTTTAATAATTATAATTAATATTATATTTATTTAATAAATATATTTTGTCTTGAACTTACCTCACTATGCCGCTGACTTTGCTTCTAAATGGACCTGAAACAAAAATTATGATTGTAAAATCCAAAATTGAAACAAACAAAAATAAAGGAACCAAAAAGTTATAAGCACAAACCCGAGACCGGTTAAATGCAGTCAATTTAATATTATTTTCAAAGAGTTTTGCAACCGAAACTAATGATTAGCCCGAGTTTGATAATTTAGTATTTAGGTTCGATGGTTAAGCCTGAGGCTGGTTAAGTATTCGTGACCTAGATATTTTTGAGTTCTGCCAGCTGAATAAGGTCCTTTCAAATTGTTTCTGTCAAAGGATAATCGGGGTAATTTGGTATCAAAAGGTATGATTAGGGGTGTAGTTTGTGCGAATGCTCCCCGTACGCCGGAGTCACTAAAAGCTGGTGAGAACTGGCGAAATTACAACCTGTCATATCGCAGACACGATCATGATGAACACATGTGAAGGTCATGAGAATAATTGATGTGCGTTTAGAAAAAAATATCCGGCTATTTAGCAACTATGTAATACGAATAATGCTTATGTTATGTATCAAATAGTATTTGTATTTGAGCCATGTGGTGTAAGTCTTGAATAGCATCACGCGCTCGCTTCCTATCGATGTTTAAAGGACCCAGGAGTAACTGAGAGCAGTGGTAGCCTAATGGTTGAAACTCGGCCTCTTAATCGAGGATCAGGGGGTCGAATCGCAGGCACGCAACACTGATTTTTCTAAAAAAAATGTGCGTATTAGAATTTCATTATCACAGCTTTACGGTGAAGGAAAACATCGTGAGGAAACCTGCACTTCTGAGAGTTCTCATAAAAATTGAGTTCTCAAAGATGAATGAAGACTATCAATTCGCACTTGGCCAGCGCGATGGACTATGGCTTAAAACTCTCAGTCTGAGAGAAGACCCGTGCCCAGCAGTGGGTCAATGATGGGTTGACGATGACCCAGTAGTAGCAGCATCGTCTTCGCGTGAAACATGTAGTTACTTAACAACACACACATCAATTGCGGTGACTATTAGCAAAACCAGTCACTATTAGTGGTGGCCTATGTCCTGAGTGAACCTCAAACCACTGGTCCGATTTGTATGATTTTTTTCATGGATGTAGCTTATTTAACTGGTCAATCTATAGGTTACATTTGAATGTGATGTTTTTCGCTCTTTAAAAATTGCGACTATTTAGGTGACGTCACTACACTCTTTGCTTTCAGATTTTCATATTTAATTTTAAATAGAAGGCCTAAAAGGCTTAAAAATAGCAAACATTTGAATTCTACACCTGAAAAGCCTCATCACTTTTCATGTACAGTCACGTGCACAGATATGACTATGGGTAGGTCAGCAAAAATATCTGTCTGCACGAATGCAGCAAAACTATCTGATACTAACAGGCAGCATAATCAAGTGACATCAAAATAATGTGACGAAAATGCACATAAAACAATTGTGACTAGCTGTCGAATCAATAATGTGTAACGACATTATTCTAGAATAAAGTAATGACATAGTAAATGACAGTTATTCGTTATGTGGTCAGATGTTTTTGCGGACGTGCCCCTATGGGCACAACTATAACTATTTATATACTTATGCTTGTAACTGTACCTCTAATCGTTAGTGAGTAAAATCATTTTTTTCATACGAAAGCCTGGGTACTCCAGCTAGTATATCCATATTACTTATATGTACTCATAAATAGCGTTTATAAGAGAAAAATCATTATATAATTTTGATATACGAGAATCGCGTAATAGCGAAATTGTGGGTGTATTGTTTGTTAATGATTTGTTATCTAATATGTGACAAAAACAGTCGAAACTGCTGATGTAATTATTAACGCTTTTATTGCAAATGGGTGGCCTGCTCGTTCCATATTCAATCAGCGATAATTGAAAGGACGTCACTAATATTTTTCCGTTAATACGTACCATTTACCACCTAACACGACATATCAGTAGTCACCTATCATTCTATTTCTATATTTAAAACGAGTTATTATTAAGTTTCACTCACATTTTCAAATATACTCTTAATAAAATTTAATATTTCCATACATTTAATATCCATTGAGTTTTCAAAAAACATAAAATGTGTCACGATTAAAGTTCTTATTTATTTTGAATTGCTTTTTATTTTTATATCAGAATTTCCACAATAATATTATTATCTAATAACTAATAAGGAATGTATAATACGTCTCTATTTGTTTGTATAATTTACATATACAAACTTCAGTTTATACATGTACGAGAACCGATTACATAATCTACACAGTAACAGCCGACCTACGAGGAAAATATACGAGTACCTATAACAACAATAAAGGTTCATTATTCCAATAGTGTGACAATATAATAGATATCGTTAAGAAAAGTCAACGACCACGTTTAAGCTGAACTCCTCAAATAGCCGGATGAACCAGGATTTCCGTTCTCCACTCACACATTTGAACCATAATACAATCGGAGCAAACAGTTTATGCGTAAAGCCGTAAACCCGACCATTGTTTCAATGATTTAGCAAATAAAAAGCCAACCCAGAGCAAGAACCTGGTTACGGAGTTTGTCTGGGGAGTCGGTCTGCACGCCCATTTCGTTGCCGCTTCCTATTCCGGCTATTGTTGTGCGTCCTGTCACAAATATGCATGCGTACACGCACACATGCATATAAATGACTAGCTGAACTACCCGTGCTCCGCTACGGGACATGAAAATAGTCGCCTTATTTTAATAGTGCCAAATATCTATATCAAAATTAGCCTTATAAGCTACTGACCAGGTTGACCAGGTAAGTAAGCTACATACATGCAAAATTTTATGTAAATCTGACCAGGTGTTCTTTCGTATTTGACAAACAAATAGACACACACCATCATAATTATATATTAGTATAATTGTTACACATGTGATTAATAATGATTATTACTCTGGTACTAATAATGTGGCCTTGTTTGTACCGGCGCGACGTTGCTATTGCATATTTTTAGATGAAAAGTAGTTATTGTTGCATAACTGGAATAGTTAGACAAATGATGTTGCGGACTTTTACATTGATATTAATGTCCTCTATAAGACTCTAGTACATCACTTTGCTCTATTGTCTATAATTTCCACAGCGTAACCAATATAAAGAGTTTTTTGGTCGTTTTTTCACACATCGGGTTACATTATCGAAATGTTTACACGATTCCATATTTTTCCCCTTATTAAATATAGCCTATGTTCATCAGGGATAATGTAGGATTCCAATGCTCAAAGATTTTTTTCAAATCGGTCCAGTAGTTTCGGAGCCTATACAATTCAAACAAACAATCAAATCTTTCCTCTTTATAATATTAGTGTACATAGATATTGAACTCGACGTCTATTCGAGTATCAATCGCACACAATGACACGTACGCACTTAGTGTTTACGCGATTTACAGTCACTAACACATACGAGCAGCCATCAATGGACTTGACGTATCGCTCAAGAATGGAGACCTTGAGTGAGGTTGTTTCTCGAGTTTTCTATGTTGACGGTGGAGCATTGAACTTGATTCAGTACAGATCTCTAAATAGATTAATTATATGAATCAAGATCAATGTCGCTGTAGATTTTAATTGCGACTGATATCTGTGGCGATATATGAAGTATTTCTAATATTTTGCTCTTTGTGACTCATTCATAAACAACCGAGTTTATTGGCGCGAAAGTGCTCTGGCACGAACTCCATTCATCACCGGAGTGCGTAACCTAGAAAATATTTTGACATTCACTCACTGAAATCGTGCGGCCCATGTATTTAACAACCGGCCAAGTACAAGTCGGACTCGCACGTAAAATTCCGTATATACAAACTAATAACATCGTTTAAATTATTTTTTTATAATGATATATATTTAATATAACGCTTATATGAGTTTTTTTTTTTATTAAAACAGTCTAGTAAAAGTATTACAATATTGGTCTGTTTACCACCTTTCATTTGATATCCACATTGTCGCAATACTATTAAAATTCTTCCAATGCCAACATGCATATGTACACACACACACGTATGTGTATGTGTATGCATATACACTTATATGTACATCTTTCATATATATAATTCTTCTGTGCGTGTGTATGTCACTGAACTCCTAAACGGCTACACCGATTTTAATTATTTTTTTTGTGTATCTTCAGGTGGATCCGGGAATGTTTTAGATTCACAATTCGGTTCAATTAAATTATTTTTTTATTGCTTTACTGTTGAATTTGCAATAATAGTTGCGAGTTTAATGGTTTTTCTATCTTAAATAAGGCCAACATGCCTAAAAAAGTTTTTACTTTAAAAAGTACGTGATGAACCACACGAACGGTAACCGCGCGGGAAACCGCGTTTCAAAAATCAATAGTCCGATCGGAAATGACGCAAATAGTGCAAATATTATGGACGGTTCCGTGATCCGAATCCGCGTATTGTCCCGTACTTTCGGTATTAACTACGTAACCGACTGTTACCCGAGTAGTCTGAAATGAAATGAAATGAATTGTCTTTATTTTGCATAGGCCAACGGGGGCACTTACAAATTGACAGTTACAATATTTTCTTGAGAACATCCGGCAAGATTTTTTTTTTAATATTTGTTTTTACATAGCAATAAACGAGAGCTCCAGTATCTTGCCTTAAATATGACTAAACGTGAGGCTTGTTTAGCAAGATATGCTATACTTTAACAATCAATTTACCATTGAAATATACATTATTGATCAGTTCCAATCTGCTTTGTCTATATTAGCTTTGTAAACATTGACCTCTCGATCGTCTATTATTTGCTACCAAGGGTTTTCGTATGTGTAACGACACATACGTATGTGTAACGACACATACGAAAACCCGTGGTAGCAAATAATAGACGATCGAGAATATAATCCAGAGGTGTTGTTGTCTAGGAATAGGAATAGGTGTTTTTAGTGCGGTAAAAATCCCACATAACCTGGTGTCGCTCACACGACGTCAGGTACCTCTGGAAGGAAACTTTTACGTATCTGTTTTCGAGGGGGTAACCCTCGAAAACAGATACATAAAAGTTTATGACTAAAAGTTTATTTAAAAAACTATAGATATCTAAGTCAAACAATGTTAAATGAGTACTTCATGTATTGAAAAAATCGTAAAAATGATTATTACGTTAATACCCATAATTCTTATTAATCTTTTCCTAATTTATTCAAATATTATGACCATATGCCAGAATAAACACACTTAAAACTGTCAATCAGGCGAGATCTCGTAACTGGCGAGATCTCGCAATATTGATATTCATAAACTCGCGAGATCTCGCTTGAGCCCCAATTGGTTTTCATATCAAATTTACTTTACTCTAAGAATAAGGGAATCATACACACATGTAAAGAAAATAAAAATAAATAGTGAGTTATATATAGTCAGGATTTTTTTAAAGACATAACTTTGAGATAAACGTTCAGTTAAAAATAAATTTAAGAAACTAAAATATATTTTAAATGCTAACTGCTCAAAATATTAATTGAGAGAGCAAGAACAAGTAACATAGTAATGAAATACCTATCAAAGTAGAAACGATATATTGCGATAATACGCGATAAATTATTTTTATTTTCTTACATAGTTATGATACATACATACATACACATATACATGCGCCCAAAAAACATTATCCTAAAATAGTCTCTCAAAGAAAATTAAATTATCACTAAACATACTCTCTCTAGGCTTAAAACCGTATTAAATTATCACTAAACATTATTGGACTCTACACTTAAAACCATAATGCTTATAATAAAAGATATTTATTTTTTTATTCTAAAACGATTATAGTAATCGGAACTATTGCATAACAATTGTCTCATGGGTATCTACTAATTACACTCATTTGAAAGGATTGCAGTTGCGGACGTGCAACATGACTCATACTCATGCTAAGGCTTTACAAAAAATGACCTACATGGAGATGAGTGTGCTGAATGCGTGACCAAAAATTTCATTCACATTCTCCAAGTCAGTTCCGTTCCGTGAACACTTGTGATTGAACCAGAAATCCCAATGGCGAAATCAAATGCCAATGGTAGTCAACGCTAAACAATCTACTCAGAACGATAACTATAGTTTTAGCAACTTTTGTGACATAGTGTAATGCTAGTATAAAAAAAGGTTTTGTCCATTTGCTATTATTTAAAAGAAATTACTTAAGAAGAAATATGGGTAATATTTCGTCTTAGGTAATTTCTTTTGAATTAATGCGTATGTACCTGTATAATGTTGTGTTTCTAATTAGTTAATACAAATTACAGGTGTATACATTGCGTGCCAATGTGGAAGTCTGGATGGATACAATTTATAATGATGTGTTTCTAATTAGGTTATACAAATTACAGGTGTATGCATTGCGTGCCAATATAAAAGTGTGGATGGATACAATTTGTAACGATTTTATTTAATTGGTAGCCCCGCTAATTGTTCACTTTTTGTTCATCCCAGAATCAGTACAAATATCTGAAGCACCGAAGTTAGTACAAAGATAATGAACTTATTTTTAAAATAAGTGTCATTGTTAAAACATGAATACAAAAACCAGACTGCTTCAGAAGATTTTTTTTGTTCATATAATGATATATTTCATTTACTGATTTATATGAGATTTTGTCAAAGCAGTAAAGTAAAAAGATTATTTGATACCTCTTCCGGCCACTTTTCCTTGATTTATGAATGAATCTACATTTACGTTCATTTACTACTGAACGAGGAAAATAGTAATGAGCCAAGAACACGCACTCGCGACTGATAACGTTCAAAATAAATTGTCATATCATGCAGAATAGGGCATTCCTCGCCATTGTATCAAATCATTTAGACAAATATTTTCCTTATACGATTCCGCACGATTACACAAATACAGGATACAGGAACTGTATATGATTCCTTGTATCAGAGTGATACTTTACAGTAATAACTGTAGGTGATTATATGCTTAGCTACCATATTAGTTAATATTGGTCAATGAGTAGAATAATTTGAAATACGCTCCAGGCCGCCTCTAGTTATGGTAGAAAACCGTCTATCATAATAATGATGATGAAGTAATGATGATAATAATGAAAAAAGTGCCAAACATGAGATGAACTGGCGTACAGAAGGTTTCGTACCAACTTTTTGTATTTTTCTAATACACCTGTTGACGCAGTAGTAGTAGCAGTTCAATTGATAAACCGAAAAAGGCAATACATACCATTTTCTTGTAAAATGTTGTAAATGAAAATAGTTATTGTTTTTATAATAACCTCGTAATTAGAGATGCGAAAAAATAATCGATTATTTAATAAATCGATTATTTTTTCAAATAATCGATTTTTATAAATCAAGTTGTCGACCATTAATAATCGATTTTAAATTAATCGTTTTTTTATTTATACTTCCGATTTTTTGCGTAG
>DWNE01007665.1:0-12070 GCA_018249875.1 Cecropterus toxeus | reverse complement strand
CGAGCAAGCAGCCCACCTGATGGTAAGTGGTTACTGCCGTCCATGGACATTTGTAAGCAACTTCATATAGAACAGGGTTCTATATGAAATTTAGTTTTTTTCCTGAGTATTTGACTATTAATGGCATTGACGGCATAGGATAAATCTTAGCGCAACGGTAATAAAGAGTTCTTACATCTCTGATCGGTCGTCGCGCGGCGTGATGAACCGCGTCGGCGAACGTCCGTACCGCGAGCCCAGCACGAACGGAACTGGTGACACTAACGAACAATACAGATAAGTTATATTTAATAGATAAATATTTCCCGTCACTGCTGGGCCCTCTAAGCAGAATGAATTTGGCCAAGATGTCCAAGCTTATGCCCAAATTGGCAAAAAGCTGCACTTGGCCAAATTGGTGAACTTGGGTAATGAGAGAACTTGGTCAAATATGATTATTTTCATCAGGTGGTGAGTGGCCTATAAACTATAATCAACCTCACGACTACTTTTTTATTATCACGACAATTTGGATATGAATAAAAACTAGTAATAAGACCATTCTAAAACTATACATATTATTTACGAGACTATTTTGTCGAAACACTCATAAAAGCGTTATATCAGATATAGCATTGTGAACAATACTCTTTTTAACGCAGTTAAATCGCAGGTTTTTTGTTTTAATGTTTTTAACGATGTTACTAGTTAACGGTGTTACCAGTTTACGACAACTCACTCTCGGCCCTCTTGAGCGCGCTGACGCGGGCGAGCGCAGCGCAGAGTAGCACCAGCAGGCAGGCGCTCCGCCACATACCCACGCGACCACTGCTCACCGTCGACCGACCACCGCCGCTCGGACTGCGTCTCTTCTCTGAATCGATCGATGTGCTGCACTAATATAGTATGATTTAAATATTTATTTTTCGTAGACTCTTTATCAATATGACATTTATTTTAAGGGTTTAATTCCCAAAGGGCTAATTTCTAAGACTCCGCTTTCCGTCTGTCCGTCTGTCTATCACCAGGTTATATCTCATGAACCGTGATAGCGAGGCAGCTGAAATTTTGATGATGATGAATTTCTGTTGACTCTATTAAACCAGAATAAAATACATATTTAAGGGGGGTTCCCATACAACAAAAGTGCTTATTTGCCAGATGTAGATTAATAGTACGGAAAGTTTCGCGCGCGACTCCGACGCGCCCTTGGCCCGATTTTCCGAAAATATTTAAAAATGTCTTTGAGACACTATTTTGAATTTTGTACTTTTATACTAATATTATAAGGAGTAGCGTTCGTTTGAAGGAACTACTAGTTTGAATTGAAAAAATATTTTATCGTGGAAGGCTTTAGGCTATATAACATGACGCTATGTTTGTTTGCTTTTAATAGATTGTAACTCTAATAAACACGGGTGAAACTGCGTGGCATAGCTAGATTAATATAAACTAAACTCGAAGCACAAATCAACGTAGCACTTGTCAGATTTTAATTCACTTTCTCGAGTTTCCAACACGCGTTTACATTTTCTCCGCACATTACTCCGGGTCCGACCTCTGATCGAAAACAAATTAGCATATCTAAATAAAAATAAGAGGCGATCCCACACGCCCGGAGCCAACAATTAACATAACCGAATCCCAAGTCCACAAAAACTCATAATTAATTAATAATTGTATTAATACCGCAACTCTCCGAGCGGATTTTTACTAACTTCAGGACAAACAATATTAGCATATTCCCTACAGATATTACGCGCTGACCTTCTTTTAGGTAAAAATATCTGTTTCGTGACTAGTTCCCGACTTTGCTATTGATTCTGAAGTTTTAAGCATAATTAAATGTGTACTTTTAATTATGCATTACATTATTGACGGCATTTTTTCGATGTTTTTTTGGGATCTTATATTAATTGGGTTGTTCGGAAAGTTAGTTCATTATGGAAAAGTTGTTTTTTTATGAAAATGAAGGGAGATTTTCTTTAGTGCTTATATTTGATTGATTTATTACCCGAGTGTATCGGAAGAAGGCGAATATTTTTAATCAAATGTATGTATATATGTTTGTTGGTATGTATGTCTATTTCGGGTTTTTTGTTTAAATATTTTTAACGATGTTACTAGTATGATATTGTAATTTAAGTTTTCTGCTTTTCATTTTACTTATTTAGAAAGTAACCGATTAAAAAACTACTTGTAGAATCTATCGTTTTTTTATTTTCTTTATTGAGCTTTAAAATAATTCTAGATATGGAAATGAAATAAAGAAATTAAAAAATAATTCGGTCTCGATTTTATTTTTCGGTCATTTTTTAGAATGAATTGAATATTCGTTTAGCGGATTTTCGATTAAGAATATAAAAATTTAAGCTTCCGCGCTACGAGAAAACCGACGCGTTTCAGTGGAGTTCCTGGAATCCTGCTATTACCGCTGAGGCAGCCCACCACTCTTTAGTATGATAAGAGTTTTTAATACAGACGCGGTAAATGTTCTATCTGAGGTATTAGCGTAGATGTCACTGCTATCAGTTTCTGTTACAAACTCTTAATAGAACAAAGAGGCTTTCTGAAGACAATCACAGATGCGTTGCCTTTCCTGATAATTAAGGTCGCCTGTTTCACGCTAGGAATAGGCGTGACGGTGGTTCTTCTCTATCAAACCGTTGGCTTTATCACCTATTTTTTTTAATCTGATTGAAATAGCAAATGAGCATGCAGTCCCCTAAAGCGTTTACTGCCGCCCACGGGCATCTGTAATCAACTTCATATAGAACAGGAGTTCTATCTGAAGTCGATCACAGATGCGTTGTTACTTCTGAAGACTAAAATTACCACCTCATATACGAGTATAAATGAACCGGCCACTACACTTTTCCACCGAAACGCAAGAACTGCTTCACGCTAGAAATAGTTATGGCGGTGGAACCTCCTCGGTCAATAAAACTGGTTTTACCACCTTGGGTGCTACCGGCGCTGCCAGTTTAAATCTCTGGAGTAGGCACCATATAGTCAGCTGATCTGTCAAGTCATCAGTGTATACTGATTATGAAAATTGACGAAGCTCCTAATAATATTACTCTGGTGGACAGATGACGTACTTACCAGTTTGATATAATATTGAAATAGAAGAACTTATGACGTTTGACATAACTGGCTATTTTACCAATCCGAATTCAAAATTTATGGTTAAGACAGGAAAAAACTGTCGGGTTAGCTAGTTACTTTATAATAAATGAGATGTAAATTGTGCTTTTTGTGAATTTCTATGACAACATACTCTTCAAGCTCTAACTTTGACATTCCAACCTTTGTAAATAATTAATACTATTTTGGCTGCTTAAATTACACAGAAACGACCGTAATGTAAATATAGTCGGCGAGGGTTAAAATTACGAGTATTTGATTGCAGACAACCGTTCTCTATTTTAACTTTTATTCTGTAATTAAACTCAATAAGTCTCAGCATTGTGATTGCGGTTATTTTTTTACCCGACTGCGTCAGAAGGTGAGTAATGTCTTTCGAGCGTATGTAAGTATATAATGTATGTTTGTATGTATGTCCATTTCTTTGCACGCGCTACAGTCCAAACGGCTTGAGCGATTGTGACGTACGACATATCATTAGAATCGTCTCAGCTTGCATAATGACATAGGCTACATAATAAAAAAATGGCGCCTGGATATTGAGGAAAAAAGGGGGAGGGACGATTTTTACCATTAAGACAATATGGGTATCAAATGAAAGCTTGGTAATAGACCAATCTAAAAATATACATATTGTAATACTTTTACTTGACTATTTTGACAAAAACTAATAAGCGTTAAATTAAATATTATACCATTATCAATCATAAATTAAGTAAGTGGCCCATGGACAGTTTAACTCGAGGCCAGCCACAGATGCGTTGCTACTCTCGGGAACTAAGTTGGAATGCCTCGGGACATACATATGTATGTCTCCCTCATTTACCACACCCTTCAGACTCGACACCGACACCGAAAGACACCGTTATTTATTGTTTTATAAGATGGAAGTAGCAAAGGAACATGCAGATGGATGCCCATGGATAAATATAAGCAACTTCATATAGAATAGGGTTCTGTGTGAAGTCGATCACAGATGCGTTGCTACTACCAAGGACTAAGATGGTGGCCTCGTATATAAATGAGCCGGCAGCCACACTCTTCCACCGAAACGCAAGAATTACACAGTATCAGAGTAATCTTAAAATTGACTATTTATACAATAAAACATACAATACTCTTCAAATACATGAATTGATAACAAAGCAAGTGCCTACATAACGCAATTACAGTTTAAAATAAATCTTAACACATTTATATTATTTTATGTCTAAAAATCATTGTGAGTCTTGTATTTTTGTTTTATTCCAAAGAAAAATGTTTTTACTATATTATAGGGAGACAAAAGCTATACATCTGATAACAATTCAGATAACGAAGAATAATAAAATTATGACGTAATAATAATTTAGTAATAATTAATTTGCGTAATAATACAGTTGCGTAATAATTTATGTTTAGTCTGGAGCGTTTTTTATCTGATTAAAAATGTAGAACAACGGTTCTGTACTCGATTACGAATGCGTTACTATTTTGGAAGAAGATGGTCGCCTCATATATAATTGAGCCAACAATCACATCTTTCCAGCGAAACGCAAGAATTGCTTCACACTAGCACATCCAAATTACTCCATGCTCGTTTGCTACTCCGTGTGATGAAAAAAGCTCGTGTCACAGATTTGAACACATAATTTCACTTAAACCTCCTTTCCCTATCGCAATCGATTGAATTGACAAGTAGTTAAGTACCTAGCAACTTAAGTATTTATTCTAGGAAATATGTAACATAAGGTATAACGTAGCAAGTGCTATACATGTAGTATTTTCGGTCACTTCTACAAAAGACTTCAACGCGCTACCAAAACTGAATCCATGTAGAATTCGATATTTGAACATTTTTTTGCCTGTTGTGAATAGTCTTTTTGTATAAATATCTAACTTATGTATATGCACGCTACCCAACTTATACAAGCAGGAATTTATAATTATGAAGATGGAAACATTATCTCACTTAATTAATAAGACTAGTTGCCTCATAGTGGTCGACATTCGAACGTAATTAAACTCAAGTAAACCTAAACTTGACATTCACTGACGTCTCACAATCATGCTTTTCAATTTCAGATTATTATTTATTTTTATGGGCACAAGTAATATTAAATATCACGGACTGTAGCCATAAACAACGGAGTAATGTTAATATGTATGTGCGTTTATGACAAATGCCTGTTAGTGTGTGCAATTTTTTTTTAATTGATATAATGTATCATCCTGATCATCATTTAAAGAACAATAATAGCATTCTGCACTTCTTGCCAAAAAACTGTGCCAAATTTCATACTAATTACGTCATTTCACGTAATTTTCGTTAAAAGGAGTACACAGTTTTTGCTTCATGTAGTAAAATCTAGATTATGAAAAATTGTGAGGATGTATGTGTATTTATTTATTTTATTTATTTTATTACTATTATACTATTATTATTACTCTTTCGTGCACAATAACTGATCGGATTTCGCCGATATTTGGCACATAGATATTTTATGACATACATGAAATACTCTTTTTGTAGTTAACGTGACCAAAGCAGGCGAAGTCCCGTGAATATGTCGATTTTAAAATAATAAGCTTTTATACCCCGAAAATATATTGGTAAAATTAAAAGAATATTAGCAAAACAAAAACTGATTTACGCAACAAAGAACACTACACAAACGATTTTTTTAAAGAAGAAACGTCGTCTCGTATCTGCTAAAAATCGTAGAACGCGACTAAGGAATAAAACCCAGGAAATGGGCAGTAGTGGTATTCTGTACAATGTTTTCACAGATACACATGTCAGGTGCAGGAGCGGCCTACGGCTATCAGTAAAAACCACTCAAAAAGTAGATAGATTGATGGATAAGATAAAGGTAAACTTTATAGTATTTTATCAGAAGCAATTTTTTGTAAATATGAATAACGGAGTTCAGCTGTTACTAAAAACTTACATTAATATTAATTATATCACTTAACGTTTTATAGAAGTCTAATATCAAATAATTAGTATTATTAAATATGAAATACCAAAATATACTTGATGTAGACCTGATTTATACCGTTGTTACAATAATTAATGTACTGACCTGCTTAGTCCAGAGCGTGCCAGCGTGCCAGCGTGCAGGCGTGCAGGCGTGCCGACTGTCCGTGTTGCTGTGAGCCTGAGGACCGCCGCCCGTCTATATCACTACGCGCCACCCTCCCGCGCTCCCTACATACCACCCACGCTACTACCCAAGAGCTACGACATGTTCTCTACGAGCGTCATTTCATTTTTTTAGCGAAAATGAACTAGTTCGCAGTAAACAGTGAGTTTTCGTGACGTTATAAGTTCGATTTATAAATTAATTTGTTTACATGAAGAATAAATACACTCTCTCTGAACATGTTAGTCGTCTTCACTAAACAATTATTATTTTATTGGTTAATGTATACGCTTACAATAAAGTTCCCATTGAAATCAGGAATTTGTCAATTAATAAGTTGTAAGTATTGATTAAGCTCAAACTTTGCCGTAGTGTTATAAAAAAATTAACAAAAAATATAACCGACTTCCATGCCATAAAAAAGTAACAGTACATAGTTCTGAAGTCTGCGCTCATATCGACCCCTCTTACGCATAAGGTCGTAACGCAAAAAATGCAACTTTTCAGGAGAGCCATTTTTGTAATTGATATTGATTATATTGATTTGTGAAACATTTAAACCAGCTTTTTTGGCACTATGCGATAGATGATAACTTTAAGAACATAATACTAAATACTGGCTGCAATAGAAAATCTCATTTACGAAAAAAAGTAGTTTTATTAACTTACGACCTTATACTTAGTCGAAATACGTCGTATCTTATTGTTACGACTATATGCTTCAAATCAGGTTCATATTGGCAACGTGTATAAAGTGGTATGTTTAATTTACGTCTTTATGCTGCGTATAAATTTGATAACTCTCTCAAAAAATGGGTCGTATGGAAGTATTAGGTAAGTAAAAACTATGATAAATTAAGCTCACATCAACTTTATCATAATTATTTTAACCATAGGAACATAATTCAGTATTCTTAAATCACCGTGAATATTAATCCCTCTTTGAAATATAAAGTAGGTAAAGTATGTAAAGTATAAGTATATAAAGTATTTATTAAAAAATTGAAAATTATCAACACAAAATTAACATTAGACTAACGAGTCCTTGACAAAGACCTCATTAATCATTATGCCAAAGTAACAGACATCTAAAAAGTCTGTATTTAATAAATTATCATTATTTTTCCTTCTTGCTAAATCATCTTACTTAGTTATCAAGCTCATAATATTTTCCTCTTCATAGGTGTAACAATATTTCAAAATATAAGTAACTTCTCTAATTTAGTATGTTTAGCTCAATTTCTACCATCTAGTAAAATTTTATAATTGTAAAAATCTGTAAGACTAATTTCAATTACATTATGATTTGCGGGGTTGACTTTTGACCACCTGTAAGGAAAATCATTGCACAGTGATATATATAAGTTTATATTTGTCATTTCTTTCAATTAAAGCATGAACGGATTCAGTTTCATTTTGTCAATGCCTATGCTCCATATATCTATAAAATATAGTTATACTTTATTTTTGCTGCATAGGTACAAAAAGTAAACACTATCGGTTTCTATTTTGATCACCCTAGTTATCGGACCAAAATCGTACTATCGTTAACTTTAGTTTTCATAAATTAAGATAAGCAACTTGCTCCTTCACATGCCCCATATTTACCTTTAATTTCAGGCCTCATACGACAACAAACACAGAAAGAAAATTAACAATTTTTAACTTTATATAAATTGTCAATTTCCTTTTAATAAAATAATCCATTAGGAGTTTAAAAGTATTGACATGCATTCAATCTCTCTGTTTTACTTCATTATCTATAACAATTTCAAGTTCATGTACCACCACGTCGATTAGAAGAAATAGAATTACTTGAACGCCATTTTGGCAGTGATGTTTGAACTGCTCGCTCCCCTACAGAGAGTGTATTTAAGATATAACATAATTTATTTAGACAAAAACTTTAAAAGAATAATAATAAGAATAAGCAATACTAAATCGATTCCTTACGTCTATACACTGCATTTGAAGCGAAAGTATACTAGGTGTCACCTATTTTGGTATGAGTGACAATCCAATTGTATTCAGAGATCGCCGATTTGCCAAAAAGAAGAAAATGTACTTTCTCAATCTTGAGCATTAAATTTTTGGGAGCATTTACTATGACAAGTATTTGGAAACGGTTGTTTAAAAAATCCCATCTCTTTCAACTCTATTTCTATTCAAATTTGGTTTTCCAATTGTTTTAAAACATTTCCTTTTTATGTCGTCATAGCCACGTTGACGACTTCTTCCAACTTTATCTGACAAATTTCAGACATGAAGAATTACTGAGCTGTGAAGTAATGGCTCTATTTATATAGTGTTACATAAAACATTACCAATATCACCAATAGGTAAATTTCAAAATAGAGATATCGACCTGGCCATATCATTAAAAAAAACATTATTGTTGTAATTCAATGACTTCCTGATTGAATTACATCTCAAGAAGGTTCAAAAATATTACATGATTTATGTGTCAATTCTTGGCACATGAACACATGGCTTCATATATATAACAGAGTTCATTTGGTACTTCGACTACTACTATTCAAAGATTGACCGAACATCGTTTTGAACAAATTCGACTGGGGTTTAGCTTCAAGTGGAAGCAGTGATTCTGAAAATAAGAACCTCCCATCAATTATGTAACTAATGCACATTATAAACTCAGTTTCACATGGACCTAAAAATGTAATTATAATGATATTTTAGCTATCATTGAAATGCAAATGATTGTATCTTTATTTTATAACAAAGCATAAAGTCGTAAGTCCATGATCCGCCGTTATACACTTATTTATATTGAGATTGAGATTGATATCGTTGTAAGTACAAGTTACGACCCTCAGAAGAAAAAAATGCGTACTATAAAGTCTTAACTAGCAATTGATAAAGTTGCATATAGTCGTAACATAGATGTACCGACGTTATGCATCGGAACCTGTTTTTTTTTTCTTGAGGTATTTAATACTATCATTTACTTATATTTTTTTATTCATAACATAGTATCACATACAAATCAATCAACTTAATTAATAATATAAGAAAAGAAACTAAAATTTACCGTTTGTTAAATGTTTACGAGTCGTTATTTCTTCGCTATTTTTTTAAGCCTATTCAACAGTAATTCCAAATTTTTAGGGGAACATATGTGATTCATGTTGATAATGTATAACTGCATGGGTCTTATTTATTAAAGATAAACATAAAAAACACATCACCAATACTATTTTTCAATATTTAAAATTGAGCCTTCGTTCATACAATACGACGTCGGTACTGTGCTCGATTGAATCGGGCGCGGTCAAACAGATCGAAGCACATCGTCGTAACTAGAAGTGCGACAGTATGCGCGGGAATGTTCAAAAGATAAGACTTTTTTCCATTCAAAAACTCATTATTTAAAAAAGATAATAATTTTCTGATTTCAGTAACATATAAAATTGTTTTATAGGAGTCTTATGACGCGAAAAAACCAATTTACTCAAAAACTGTGTTCCGACTTTATTTATTTATTTATTTTATTTATTCATTTTATTCTGGACACAGACAGTCATGTTTTACATAATTTTGGTTTTAATACAACATAAGTATAACATTACAGACTTAGAGTGCCAACAATTATTATACAATACATTCGACAAGTTTACTGAAACGTGTTTAATCGAGAAATTGTAACAGAATAGTAATAACAAAAAAGTTTTTAATTTACAGTTAGTGTATGGATATTCGGTGTTATTTAAGTTATTCAATTTTAACAAATAAGGATTGAGTAATTTTTTTTTTAAATGTACTAATTGATTTACAGAAAGGGTCAATATGACCCATTTCTTTGTTATAAGCAGCCAAACAACGATTGAAAAATGAATTTGAGCAAAATTTTGTATGAGATGTTGGAATAGCAAATAAATTATTAGGTCGGCGAATACTTCTCGAAGGAACTTTTAAATTAACATTTTCTAAAAGGTCAGGTCAGTGGTCTAAAGGGAGTCGATGAAATTATTTAACATTTTGTATAAAAACATATAGTCACGTTGTTGCCGTCGAAAATTTAGAGGTAATATTTCATGTTTCCTTAATGAGTCATTATAAGAGAGACATTGGAACCCAGTTCTGTACTCTAAAATCCTTAAAAATGTTTTCTGGATTCTTTCAATTCTACTAATGTGACATGCGTGATAAGGACTCCAGACCACAGAACCGAAGTCCAGTATAGATCGGACTAAGGAAAAATAAAATATTTTATAAGTTAAAGCGTTTTTAAAAGGTTTACATGTTCTTAGCAAAAATCCTAACTGACGGTTCGCTCGTTGAATCATATGATCATAATGGTTTTTGAAGGTTAATTTGGAGTCTAACATAATACCTAAGTCACGAATAGAGTTAGTTCTGGGGAGTTTATTATTATTCAAAGTGTAGGTGTAACGGATATTATTATGTTTACGGGAATAAGTTATAATAGTACATTTTTCAGGGTTTACAAATAATTGATTTTGAGTACAATACTTTGCTAAGGAATTTAGATCATTTTGAAGGGACGCACAGTCAAGTTCGTTCCTTATTACTCTGTAAATTTTAGCGTCGTCAGCATAGAGGAGTATTTTGCTACTGATATATTTGTCAATGTCATTTATATATAAATTAAAGAGTAATGGCCTTAAGTGAGAGCCCTGTGGCACGCCAGAGGGCACGAGCTTAAAATCGGAAATGAAACCCCTGATAGAAACAGCCTGGGATCAATTTATAATATACGATTTTATCCAGCGGAATAAGTCACCGTGAATGCCGGCACACCAGAGCTTTTTTAATAGGGAAAAAATACAAATTTTGTCGAAGGCCTTTGAAAAATAAGAATAAATAACGTCTATTTGGAATTTACTGTTCATTGCACTAAGTAAATAATTTGTAAATGTAACTAAGTTAGTGTCTACGGATCTACCACGAAAGAATCCGTGCTGGTTAGGTGTAATATGACTGCGTATGTGATATGATAACTGGTCGGTTACAATATTTTCTAAAATCTTACCAAGAACACACAATTTAGATATAGGTCTGTATTGACTGACGTCGTTAGTGCTTTGATTTTTTGGTATCGTAATGAGTGCCATTTTCTATAATTTTGGAAATACACCAGAGTTGAGTGATTTTATAAATATGTATGTTACTGGAACTGACAGTGCTTCTGCACATTTTGATAAGAATAATAGATGGATACCATCGTAGCCTGCGCCCTTGTTTACGTTAACCTGATTCAATTTATTTTTAACTATTTTTTTATCTATGTATAATGTATTTATATTGAGTAGAGAGGCTGTATTATATGGATTTTCATTAAAATTGTAGTTGGTGTTATGATCTGTGGGAGGATGTATAGAAACCGAGTTAAAGTAATTATTAAAAAGATTACAAATTTCCGTACTATCATCTGTCGTTACATTATTGTTAGTAGTTGTAGTTGTAGTTGTTAGTTAGTTTCTGGGGTATTATATTATGCCCTGTCTTGGATTTCACATATGTCCAGAAATATTTTGGATTTTCCTTAATTTTATCTTCTATTATAATCTTATATGTCTCGTAACATCTTTTTTCAAGTTAATGTGCTCTAGTTCTTAGAAGGGAAAAAGTAATATAGTCCAAGGGATCCCTATAACGTTTCCACTTACGGTGATATTTACGTTTCTCGTTAAATAGTTTTACGAGTGGACGTGTGAACCAAGGCGCGTGTCTTGTATTAAAAGAGGTATTTGTAAAAGGTACATATTTTTGAAGTGAAACTTCTTTAGGCGCATGAGGGTAAAATTTTTACAGATGAAACGTCACGCCGGTATGCA
>DWNE01007664.1:0-12071 GCA_018249875.1 Cecropterus toxeus | reverse complement strand
CTTCAAAGGAATCACGCCACACCTATTTCTGCTTAATAAGAGCAGTGCTATGGTCTGGTCTAAAGAGTGTGTATAAATCTAGTAGTATAAGTAGCCGAACTGTAGTAAGACTCTGATTTTTACCCGACTGCGTCAGAAGGAGGGTAGTGTTTTTCGAGCGTATGTCCATATCTTTGGCACGCGCTACAGCCCAAATGGCTTAACAGATTGTGACGTGTGACATATCATTAGAATCGTCTTAGTTTGCAGAGTGACATAGGCTATACGATTTTTAAAAATGGCTCCTGGAAATAGAGGAAAGGGGAGGATGATTTTTTACTATTACGACAATATGGGTAAATAGACCAATCTAAATATATATGTATGACTATTTTGACAAAACTCAACTAAACGTTAAATTAAATATATATAATTATAAACAAAAATTTTGTTTTAAGCATTCGGGTTATTTTTAATGGTTTTAACGATGTTACTAGTTTCTGAGGTTGATTACAGATGTTCATGGGCGGCAGTGGCTTCTTCCCCTCAGTTGAACTGCATGCTCCTTCACTATTACAATTTTTAAAATGCGTTGCTACTCTTCAAGACCGTAGTAAATGGTTAGTAGCCCTCGAATAATTGAGTCGAGCGAGCCGATGTTGACATCATCACTAAATTGATTTTATCCTTCCTTTTATATGTCCTGCTATTTTTTTGTTGTTTAGAATCAAAGCATTTATTGTAGTAATGGTGTATTATTGTGACATACTAATTGTGGTGTAATATGACATATTATATATGTTCATTATTCACGTTAGTCGCTATGTTGTATGAATATCGACAGTCTATATATTTTCTGCTAGTTTTTTTTTGCAGTATTTCCTTTAAAATAGTATAAAAAATCACTTTGCTCGAGTATCTCGTGGCATTTTATTTGTAAATTTTTGACCATCTTATGTTCATCGAAATTCATGTGTTTGTGAATTTCACTAACTCGTATTTTTCTTCTGATCTACAATGTATGAGAATCGTTTCAGTATTCTGATAGGCTGTTATATACGCTCGTTCCTATAGAAAAAGGCTATATAGGCTATATAGTGGAGGTACTGAGCAGGTTTTAGGGTATGTCCCATATGTTTAACTGCTGCGCGTATAACTGTATCTTTTAAATATATATATAACTGTATTTTTTAAATATATGTATACGCGCGGCATATATACATCTATACCGAGCTGTATTTTTTGTTAAAATATACCGACCATTAATAGTACCAGTTTACCTTGCGCCTACGCGTCATTATATCTAAAAATGTTTAGTCAAATAAACCGATATTCTCGCAACAACGTAATTATGTACATAAAAATAGTAAGACTATTGTATTTTATACAAAATTATATCTATTATGAGACAAAAAACATTGGTTTCCTGCTTGTTTTGTATTTATATGACTGAATCGTTTTTCATACAAACTCATATATTTTGAAAAGGTTGGGACAATCTATTCTCAATAGACCACCTTAAGAAAAACACGCAAAGTTAGATATTCGATTTTACACAAATTAAATAAATATTCATATTATATAAATAAATAGTATTGATCTACTTACATTTTGTAAATAAATATAGTTGAGTTAAAAATAAATAACTCATTAAGTATTTGTAAGTAATTTATTTTAACCAGTAAATCTGTCAACTGTAATAAAATTTGTTCCTGTAATGAATAGCTTCTTAAAAAGCAATTCTCAATACCTTAAGGTATAGTCGTGTGTAAACACAATAGATTATCGTCGTCAAGTTAAGTAATTGATAGATAGTTAATTATTCATAAGAAAACATGTATCAACATTGTTACAACAAAATTAAAGAACCGTTGATTCATAGAAACATTTATTTATTTTTTCTTAATTACACGGTACATTCTTTGGCGTAGAAAGTGATTATAATTTACTAACATTATCAATGCGTAAGTTTGTAAGGATGTATGTAAGTTTGTTCCTCTGTCTGTGATTTTGCTAAAATTTGGCGCACAGACAGTTTACGACCTGGATTAACGCATAGCACTCTTTATCATGGTATATGACCAAAGTGGGTTGAGTCGCAGGTAGCAGCTAATATATAGCTATTATTATTACTCTTTATTGTACCCAAAAAGTATGCAAAACAAAGAAACATAAAAAAATTAAAGATCACAAACGACGCCTTCTTTAACAGCAATTTCGCTTAGACAACCTTAGGCTTAGGTATGGAGTTAAAGTAATAGAAAATATAAATAAGTAAGGCACAATAAGTTAATTTTACTATACTTAACTAGTAAAAATTACCTAAGAAACAAGTCCGAAACTCTAGGTGTGTATAATTAAAACTTCTTTGCGCGCATGAGGGTAACATTATTACGGATGAAATGTGACACGAAAATGTTAATTTTTTTCATTGTACTAGGGTAATATAAGTATGGAGGAGGTAAACGATTCTTTCAAAGAAATTCTGCGTCCCTCTCGCTCTAAATATGTTCAGCAAAGTGTGAGCGGGACGCAAATAGTGTTAGTACTAACGTGTTGCAAGGTTTTGACCATTGCTCCCTTAGGTGTTTTTATAATAAGTGATTAAATAAGTCATTTTATATGAGTTACATTATTCATAATAAACCTGACGTTGCGGTGTGACAACAGACCACTGACATTTCGATTTAACTATCCGGTTTCAAAGGGAATTGAACTGGCTGAAGCTGGTCACTGCTTTTGAGCATTAAATTGCAATGCCTAACGTAAATTTACTGTTATAATAGTACAGGGTTATCTATTCTCTATTTCAAATCAATACTTGTGCACTTTTGTGATTCTATTCAATTTGCGATAACAAATTCAAACACCAAAATTTGTTTCATTAAAAACTTTATTTCGTTTTATATAATGCCAGTATTTTAAAGGGTTTTGTATATCTATTAAATGTACGTGGGAGCTACAAGTTTGAAAAACTTTACAGTAATAATGCAGAAACTGTTTTTATAATATTTATTTCATTACAGGTTAACCTGCAAGATCTATTAATTTACTTGTATATAGGTTAATCTGTCGGAAATTTTAGACGATTATTTATAATGCTGAGGTGAATAATAGGTTTACACATAGATTTCTATTTGGTAGTTGAGGCCGGACCCCCTTTCGCTCTTCAGCCTGATGTTCGCGTAGGATTGTCCCACGCCGCCCGCTGTGATGGTCGCAATAGCATCAGTGTGATCGAGGTCACGGGCTATTATACCCTGGAATAGAGAGACGATAACACATTACAAACAATAGTTGCCTATAGTACATTTATCGCGTACATTTTCTAGCAATATTATGATTGCTAGAAAAGCGTAGTAGTGTAGCGTATATTGTTTTATGATGTTTATATAAACCTAAGTAGCAACGAGTCTGCAACTGCCGCCCATGGCTTTGTTATCCACTATAAATAGGACAACATTCCTAATTAAAGTTGATCACAGATGAATCGCTACTTTGGAGAACTAAGTAGGGACACCTCGTGTAAGTGTTTTATTTTACCACAAGTTAAAATGTTGCATTGAGATTTTCTTTACGGTATAAGACTTTGTGTAACGGTTCTTTACGGTATAAGACTTTGTGTAATGTGACACATATAATTTTATTGCGACTATAACTATGACATCCATATAATTTTATTGAAATTTTCATGACACTTAAGTAACATACCATACAAGAACTGATATGCCAATTCAATGTCATTTATTTAGTGTACAGTATTACATGGAAATCATTACGTTCTTACTCTTAGACTTCTATTTTAAAAGCTTTTAATTATTTTATTAATTTTTATTCCAAATTATTATTAATTGCCACAGGTTATTTACATGGTTTATATTACATCGACAAATAATCAAGTAATTAAGAGAATAACAAACAGTAACATTCCCTGAGTGCTGACAGAATTGAAGCTTGAATATTTAATTATACGTGTGTTTTTATTTTACAATACTTCTATATATAAATATGATCATATATTTTACAATATATGTAGATATTTATATGTATGAAAATATTGGTTACGGTAACAGTGTTCGAGTTCAATAAATTTTTCCCATCTGAAAAAATGCTTAACGCGCCTGACTAATTTATCGCTTCAATAAAATATGTATGAAGATTTAATAAAAATCTTATCATGTAAATATTAACAATATCTTAAATAATTATTATTTAATAAAATGATTTTACTATACTAGTCGCAATACAGAAAAGTCTGCAGTAGGTCGATTGTAGTTGGTGTACGTTTGTGTCGAAGGACTTGCGTCATGCGCGTTATAGAATGAAAACAGCGCTCTACATCTAGAAAAATACGATGTCACCACGGGCCTTCCTTGCGGGAAAAAATCAAGGCACAATTGAAATAATGAGATACACCGCACGTATAGTTTAAAACAAAAAAACAACAAATCAGTTCTAACGAAATTTGCGTTCAGTGTTGTGGTTATACGGTCGCGCACGGCGCTCGAATCACGATAGTAGCAAGAATACACACACACGTTTATCAAAAGAGACAGAGAGTGAGAAAGTCGCATAACACTTTCTTCTCATGCAACGACTTCTAACAATTCCTATTGAATGTTATGACTGTTAAAACATTTCGTTTTAAGGGTTCCGTACCCCAAAAGGAAAAAAACAGAACCCTTATAGAATCACTTTCTTGTCCGTCCGTCCATCCGTCTGTTAAGACCCTTTATTTATCTCGAGAACGCGTGGAGGTATCAAGGTAAAATTTACATCAAATACTCAGGTCTACTGTCTCTTGAAGTTGTAAAAAATCAAACTTATAAGCCAACGCAATTAAAAGATATTGTCATTTATGCCGCAAATTCTCGAAACTCGCAAGGGAATCAAAACCTACAGGGTACTAATTGTGAGCTCAGATCCTTGAAATTTGGTACAAGCTTCGTCACATAGCACAGATAAACGTAAAATTAAAAAAAAAAAACTTATTTTTTTAGTTACGTCACATATTTTTATAGATGGTACGGACCCATCGTGGGCCAGTTCGACTCACACTTGGCTGGGTTTTTATAGGTAAACGCATATGTAATGTATGAATATATGCAAGCCTACGTCCCTATATTACGCCATTTAAATGAATAACCGCTAAAGGTATGTATCAATATATGTAATAAATGTTAGTGCGAACAATAAATCCTATAACTCTTGTGGAAATAATGTACCATACCTATAGTAGGTACAATTCTTGAGAGCAAATAAGCTTCATTTTTCTTTGCAAACAATTCGTTTGTAGGATAAGAAGGAATTTATAGTGAGATAGTACACAAATTACTTTTGTTACATCTTGTTATTGGAGCACAAATCTAAAGTATGAACGCCAAAGGTCATGTCAAGGTTAACTACTAGGCAGATATTGCGATAACGAGGTTATTTAATAAAATTGACTTAAAAATGATTTGGGACAAACTTTTTTAATTGTCTTTGTATTTTGTCTAGGGCTTACACATATATTTTTATTATTTGAATGTGCACTATGTGGACTACGGTATGTGTGAATGAATGAAATAATGTGTATATTTCGTATATTATTAATGTCAATCTAGAAAATTTTAAAAACTTGTATTAAAAAAAATGAGCCATATATTTTTCATATCTATTCTCGGAATTTATTCATTTCTTTCGAGAATTTGGGCCTTTACAAGTCACATTATGCAAAGGGGCGTAATACATAGTTAGATTTTTTTTTTTTCAAAATGATTCCCGGCTACGAAAATTAGTTCTTACTACCTTGGCCTATTAACTATCTACTAACTCATTATAGTCTTATAGTTTCTGAATCGGCCATTCATGCAAACATAATATATTTTTAATTTATAATATAAGAGTGCATTTTTACCCTATTTATTTATAAGGTGATATGGGTGTTAAATGGGTATTGTAAAGTTTACTATGATACATTTAAATTTAATTTAGGACCGTAATCTTAGGATTTACAGAGTAAACATCTGTGATGCACTATAATTCGATCGTCTTTATTAAAAAATTGCTACAGTTATTCGTGGGATGCAATCATTACTGAACATTAAAGTTTCTGTCTGTTGCCGTCTTCAATTATATAAAACCAAATTTATTTGCCCAAGTGCCTGTATCAGTGTCATAATATGAAATATACTTCATAAACTCAAAATGGCCGCAGGGACTAATAAATAAGACATAATTATTATATGTACGAGATGCTGTTTTTATCGGACCGCTCCAGAAAGAGAGTATTTTTTTTATGTGTATGTATTGAGATATAGTATGTGTTTAATATGTTATTTTTTTTATGAATTATCTTTACCTCTAGAGTGTTATTGTGTAAGAATATAATACGAGATATCAGGTATAAAGTTAACTCTCATTTGGTTGAAGTTTGTTGCTCAAGCTGAACTCGTTGTTGCTTGTTTCACTGCGGGCATAATATTCTCTACATCGGGTTCATTTCAATATCTTAACCGCGATTTGATACGTTACTGCGATTTCAATCTTCTAGTATTCTATATAATTTCGCGATCTATCGTATCACAGGATATACAGTAAGCAAAATGAAAAAGACGAGCCTGTTGGGATTTATAAATAACGTGTATTGTATATTAACGTATATAAACGTACCTTGATAATTTGTTGCCCTGGATCAGAGAAAAATGTCTCCTTAACTCTCTTCTTGAGGGGTATAGCGTTGTACTCGGCCTTCTCTTGCCACAAAAGTCTGTGGTTAAAACTGGTACCCACAATGAGATCTTTGCAATGAGTAACACAAATAAATGAGACTACGAAAGTCAATAAAATCATAGCCGACTTCATGTTTAGTTCTTATCGTAAACCGTATATGTTTGACCTCGTCAACCGATGCCAGTGGACTGATCTGTATAAATACTGCATTGGTCAACCGACATGTTTGCCTTGCTATGCGTAAGCGGAAAAAACTTATCACGTCTCTTTATAGGGCCAGCCGCGTATAGACCTCAAGAATGCCCAATTAGTAAACAAAGATAGTATTCAACATACTATATTTATACACTAATTGGGCATACTTGAATGTTATAAAAATATAAACTCATGTGATCAGCCGTCACCTTACCGGTTTGACGCCGGTTTTCATTCGAATTAATTTAGTGAATTGGTTAATGATGCAGTCTTTCGTCACTAACAGTTCATGATTTAATTTGCGCTTTGCGCTTAGTCTGATTCATAATTGTGTAGGAGCATTTATAAAATTTATTGCGTTGTTATCAGGTCTTATGGAAGTAAGATATGTATCATACTACATATCTAAAATCGAAATATTTAAATGTAGTTTGTAAACATACCTACATATATATCTACGGTCATCTTTATCTATGTCTATATTAAAATATAAAAATTAAATGGCGTGTGTTTGTGTGTTTCTTAATCACGCAAGAACTACTGGCCTGCTTTACAAGAAACTTTGCATGCATATGGCTTTTCAACTGGTTAGTCTATGGGATAATTTTTAATTTTGAAATTTTTTGCTATTTAAAAATGGCGACTAATTTAGAGACGAAACTACACCCTTAGGTTTCCGACTTTCATATTTTTATTTTAAATAAAAAGAGAACGCTAAAAAATAGTAAACTTTTGATGGCAAATACGAGGTTTAAACACCATACGAAAGGTCCTTATGACTTTTCATGTACCTCCAACGGTTATCGAGTAAAACCTCACTAAATTGCTGCCGGAGATACCTTATTGGTAAAGACAAAATTTGGAGTAGCCTGGTGTTGCTTCAAACTACAACTTAGGCATTCGGAAAAGTTTACTACTGGTGTTCAATGATAGCAACTAAGGCTAGAGGCTTAAGTCTCCTCCAAGGCTCTGAATTGCATATTATAACCATTACAAAACCTAGATTAATGTATGCAAGACATGCGATATATATATAATACGATATGTGAGACATGTTTATCTAGAAACTAAAGATGTATATTTAATAATCTAAATATGAGTCTCCAAATCTTAGCTACAAACCATATAAGTGACGGATCCAAGAATATTAAATGTCTATAAATATCTATGTGGAAAGTAAGAGAGCGGAGATATGTAGACATATTTTATTAATAATTCCAGAGTTTCAGAACACAATGTTGTCGTAATATATGATTGTTATTACTTGAAGAGGTTATTTTAAGATTTTTATCACTCTTTGTACGAGAAAAGTACCGCTTGTGATACGTTTCGCAATCCGTGCGTTTTCCTTATTCTGAGGTAAATGTATTTCCCCTCATGCCATTAGGTATGTGGGGAGTTAAAAAAACTAATGTGAAAATAACTGAGTTATCTGTTGGTGGATTCCCAGTAAGGTGCCTGCCTGCTGGCTGCTCCGAGAATAATTTATATCCTGCGAAAAAGCAAAGTATGCCGCCAAAGCCAAGAGCGTTTGTACACATTAACGCGGTATAGCTCATGAAAAATCGCTTAGGAAAGAAGCAGGCGAACTGAGTTTGTGGCGGTAATACAATGTAGAAGCCATTTAGGCGATTTTTCATGGGTAGGCAAGAAATCGGGGTTTTTTGTTATAATCTCTTGCTGGAAGTTAGTGTAAAATTACTGAGAGTTATATATTCGTCCTATATAACGTGACTTCTATAATTATCATATTAATTCGATTTTGCGATTAAATTTTAATAGGTGCTAGACTAGGTATGATTCGACAGGAAAGGTCAAAGTTATTCAATTTTAAGTTTTGTTAGAAAATGGAAATGACATATATGTATGTTGTCGGATAAACAGAAATAGTATTGACATTTAGTACTTTTAAACGTATAAAAACAAAACTATGTAATAGGTTTCGTTGGAATTGGCGTATAAAACAAATGTATAACCTCAAATAACTTAAGTAAACATGACATAGTTACGACACATTGATGACTAAGCTTTATCAATGTTAAGAATTGAATACGATACGGATAGGTATGTAAGAAAAATACAAATACCATACATAATTAATTTTGCAAGGTCTTGATAACAAATTAATATGAAATCTATAAAGTGCTCAATCAGTATAATAGATCGATTGTGTTTGTTCTAGTGACATATTGACATCTATATATATAAAAAGCAATTCCGATTCATTGACCTATATCACTCATATCAACGCACAACCGAAATAATGTACTTAGAATCTTGAAATTTGGTACAGGGTTTCCTTTTATGGTGAAAATGAGCGATAAGAAATGAATTTTAATTATTCAACAGAAAAAATATTTTTTCATTTCGAACCAGTAGTTCCTGAGATCAACGCGTTCAACCAAACAAACTCTACTACTTTATAATATTAGTATAGAATAATCACAGATGTGTTTCTACTTTCAAGGTGTAAGAAGGTCACTTCATATGAAAATGAACGGGCAACCTCTCTCTTCTAAAGAAATGCAAGAAGCGTCACCCAAGAAAAAGGTGCGACTGTAGTACCTCCTCGTTGAATTAAATACGTTCTACTATCTTGAAAGTTCAGATTTTTTGGTTTAAGAATGAAGTAGCAAATGAGGATGCAGTCCACCTGATGGTAAGTGGCCGCCCATGAACGTATGTAAGCAACTTCATATAGAACAGTGGTTCTATCTGAAGTCGATGACAACTGCGTTGCCATTCCCGAGTACCTACTGAGGTGGTCGCCTCATATATAAGCGAACCAACCACACCCTTCTACCGAAACCCAAGAATTGCTTCACGCTACAAACATAGCGGTGGTACTTCCCCAGTCGAACTATTGTACATTGGTACCTAAATCTACCACCTGGATGTTCCTGAAGCCGATCACTGATCCGTTGCCACTCCTGAGGACTAATATAGACGTCTCAAATGTCATCTGGCATCCACACCCTTGCATCGAAATGTCAAACTGGGTCATATTAGAAAAAGGTATAGTGAAGGTACTTCCCCGGTCAAACCATAGGTACTACCTCTTCTTCTTTGTAGTTAGGAATATAGTATGTATAATAATATATAAAAATATAGTACACATACAACGTATAGTATTTTATGGACAACACATAACATGTATAAAAAATATTTTAATAAATCTATACTTATATTTTTTGAAGTGACAGGCTTGTTTTGAAATTAAAGTAAAGCCGCGTTCGTATAATTCGGATTTGGAACTGATGGATTTATTTGTTACATTTCGGTGTTGAAAATATAGTATTTTTGCGTTATTTGTTCAATGGTATATTGTTCGCAGACCCGAAATATAATACAATACTATATTATAGTACTATGGTGCTATATTATAGTAAGGATTGCAACCCTATTGGTAAGGTTTTGAATTCCCGTGTAAATCAGTTCCTGTGAAGGTTCATAACATAAACATTAACATGTTATCTTACTCCCATATATATCCCATATTAATATACATATTCGAATCTTGACATCCACTTACTGTAACTTCAAGAGAACCGACGTATAATCCCTTAGTCCCGAGGGTGTGGCTTTGAATTCCCTGTAACAACTATTGTTTGATATACTTGTACCCTGCTTAAACTTTACTAAGAATACATATATTGTTTACGAGCGTCATATAATCAATGATCATTTATCTATACTAATCTTATTAAAATTATTATAAAAGTTCGTGGAGACCTGTATCTCAAAACCTGTCAACCATAATTATCTTGTTCGAACCAATTTTCGTTGAATGTTTTCCTTAACATCTACAACATATGTTTTATCCAGATTTTAACACTCTTAGTTTAAAAGTTAGAAGGGGTGGGACACACATATTACCGCATTGAAAGGGCCTATCTCTCAAACGATCGACATTGAGAAAAATTGGTATAAGAAACATCATTTTTAAAGACCTTTCTATAGATGTCCCACATGTGTATGTAAGATGAAAAAAATGTTTTTTTTTTGGTTTTAGTTTCACGTATGGGGAGCCCCCCTGAATTTAACAATTTTTTTTTATTTTTGTACATAATTCGTCAGGTTTCAACATTGTAGGCTTAATAGTTTCCTAATAAAGTGGCTGTGACAGACGGACAGATGGACGGACAGACAAACATGACGAATCTATAAGGGTTCCGAATTCTGCCATTGAACCTTAATAAGTAGTGGTCGGAATTCGCTGAAATTTGGCACGTAGACAGTGTATGACTTACTTTAACACATTGGATCATTAACGTGCCGGTCAGACCGACCGGATGGAGCCGCGAGAACAACGTCGCGGCTCCATCCGCGTATTATTCATCGAAAAGGTACGCTTGTTTGTTTGTTTCTACTACATCGATTTTAATTATTGATGTGAGACATCTATAGGTTAGGTAAACCTGATTGTTGGTGTGACGATGCTTCCATTTATTTCTTTTTGCGCCATCTGTTATACACTGTCGGAACTAGTAAGTATCGAACAAAACTAAGCGGGCTGCGGTATTAGTTCGACTTAGTTCGTAGATGGCCGTTTATATGTATATATTTATTTCCTAATGTTATATATTTATCATGTTATATATTTATTTCCTGTCGCATTCTTGTCTTTTGATGTTTCACATCTGTTAGGCGACCACGGTCGGCCATTTTTTCCTATTATTTAACTTATCTTGTTAGTACGTATATGTGGATCAAACCGTCCAACTGAGGTTTAAATCAGTTAACACAAAGATTGAGCTGAAATATTGCATACACGTTGTCTTGCATGCATGTCATTGCTTGTATGTAGATACCTACAACGCTTGCTTTTTATAATTATTGCTATTTATAATAAAATATAATAACATGCTCATGTTAAGCATGACATAAAGATAAATATATATTTACGTTTATCATCAGTACGTTATTCTTTTTTTACACAACTGACGGAAAATATAGGTACCTGGGTTTGCCTGACAGCGCGAGTGGGAGCTCGAACCGCCCAGCTAGGCGACCCCGGGAAGGATGGCAGTATGTGTGGTCGCATACCGCCGTACAGACCAGACGGTGCGGTGGGCCCAGCCGCTTACCTGGGTGGAGCCCGTTGGGGCAAAGCGCTTAGAGGTCCCCAGTTGCGTTCCTTTGGAGATCCCGGAGTCCTCTTCGCAGCGCTGAGGACGGCCACC
>DWNE01007663.1:0-12071 GCA_018249875.1 Cecropterus toxeus | reverse complement strand
ACATATATTTAAATTATTTTATTGCTTTTTGGTGACATGGAAGTCGGTTTCTATTTTTTGTTAAAAAGTTTTATTATCATGCTTCATCAACACATTACTGTGCCATTATTGGGCACCGGGCTCCTCTCACAGAGTAGTCTACGGCCGTAGTCCACCATATTGGCAAATGGCATGTTGGTAGACTAAGATGGTCGCTCTCATTTGTGCCAGGAAACACAATCTTCCATCAAAACATAAGACCTGCTTCACTGTAGGAATAGATGTGGTGGTACTTTTCCGACCAAACACTGCTAGTTCTACCACCGTGGTTTAAAATATAATATACTCGTAACATCAAGTGATAATTAACTGCTAATATAAGTAACTTAAAAAAATCAGATGTGCCTTGGGATTTGAAGCTCGATTGATCCGATTTTTACCCGACAGCGTCAGAAGGAGGGCAATGTTTTCATAGAGTATGTATGGTTGTATGCACGTATGTCATTTCTTTGGCATGTGCTAGAGCCCAAACGGCTTAACGGATTTTGACGTATGACATATCATTAGAATCGTCTCAGTTTGCAGAATCACTCTGGGCTAAATTATTTTCAAAAATAGTTCCTTAAAGAAGGGGAAAAGGGCTCCCACCTTTTCCCCTGTTTTCAGGACGACTTTTTTTATTATCACAACAATTAATAGCAAATGAACTTGTTATAATATTTTTAACAACGTTTATTTAAAGATAGACATAGAAACCTGTTCGAATCTTGGACATATAAAATTTGTAACGAAATAGTATACGTGCTTTTAGTCTGGACAAAAACGACTATCAAGTATGCGTGTCTCGACGTTGATAAGAGGGATCGAGTAGGCTTTTCACCGAATTTCAAGAGTCACTCAATACTATGAAAGGTCGCTCTACATGGTCTACCATATTATAGCGTATAGAGATTTCTTACGAAAAATATTGCTAACGTATGGAATAATCATTTGGTTCCCATTTTTTTGTTACGAGAAAATATTTTTATTCATCGTACATTCTTTACAAAAGTATTGTTTGAATTCAAGTTATAAATAGGCATACAGTTCTGACCTATAAGGCCTGCAGGCCTTTCAGGCTGAACGCAAATTTAAGGGCTATTATAGATAATAGCCCTTAAGTTTGCGTTCTTAGGCAGAAATAGGTCTTGGATTAGTTCACACTTGCCCAATCCTTCAGACCGGAGTATAACTGCGATTAACTATAGTGTTATTTTTAAATAAAAATAAAGTAACAAACGAGCATGCAGTCCACCTGATGGTAAATGGTTACTGCCACTCATGGATATCTATCTGTAAGCAACTTCATATAGAACAGGGGTTCCATCTGAAGTCGATCACAGATGCGTTGCTACTCATAAAGACTGAGATGGTCGCTTCATATATAAGTGAGCTGGCAACCACACCCTTCCACCAAAACGCAAGAGCTGCTGCATGCTAGAAATAGGTGTGGGGGTGGTACTTCCCCGGTTGAACTACCCTGGTTCTACCTTTAACTACTACATAGTTTAAAGGTGGTAGAACCTATAGCAGTATATTAGATGTAGTAGTTAAAACAATTCATCAAATAGAGTAGACATACGAGCTCTCAAATAAAACTAAATAAAAGTCGACGTTTTGTTGAGAATTCTATATCAAAGCAAGAACGGAACTGGGCGCAAAACTAATCAATTTTTCTCGTTATGGAGCGGAAAAGAGTAAATAGAGTGATCGGATGTTAGTTTAGGATGTGATACTGAGATGTTCTACTAGAAAAGAAGAAATAAAAGTTTTTATCGATGAGAAAAGTGACAAGATGTTAATTATTACTCGACTGGATCTGAGGAGGGCAGTGTCTTTCGAGATTGTGTACGAATGTATGTATGCGTGTTTTTAACCTACTGCGTCAGAAGGAGGTTAAAGTTTTTCGAGCGTGTGTGTATATGTATATATTTATATGTATGTCCATTTCTTTAGTACGGAACAGCGACTTCACGTATTTTGACATATAATTAGAATAGTTTCAGTTTCTTTTTTATTATCATGTAAATATTGGTTATCAAATGAAAACTAGTAAATGGACCATTCTAAGAATATATCGATGAATTTTGATTTGATATAATATTTTTTTAAGTTATAATTAAGTTGCTCAGGTTAATGTTTAAAATGTTGTAAATATATAAAAAGTTTCCGTTTTCTGGCAGTTTATTCGAAATGAAATTTTGTGTACGTAATAACAGAAATATAACAAGGAAAAGAAATTTTACGTCTGTTAATATGATTCCCGGAAGCAGGCGAAAGAAAAAATGTAAAAGGCAAATAGCCACACGAAGAGAAATTATACATGTAACAATATTCATACGAGCTTTTCCCCGTGACTCCGCTCGCTTAAGTTATCTATCACTGTAAAAAGTGTCTTATGGATTAAGCCTGGCAATAAACCATCTGTGTGCAAAATTGCATTCAAATCCAACCATTTATTTAAGACTGAAAAAGTAACACACAGACATAAATCCATACAAACTTTCGCAATTATAATATTAGTAAGTTGGACCCCGTGGGCAAGCGGTTACCAAACCGATCTAACGCGCAGTGGGTCCCGGGTTCGATCCCCGGCAAAACAGACATCTGAATGATGAGTTTAGATTCCTGTTATGGGTCTGGGTGTTTGTGTATTCGTCTTTGTGTGTGTGTTATTAAGTTACATTTGTGTAATTACAGATTTCATTATCAATATCGATAACTATCATAATAGATCAATGATATAGGCATTTCAAGCAATTGCCTATATGCCGTGCAATGAATACCCCCAAGGCCTGTATCGGTTATAAGCGATATTAATATATGTTGCATAAAGCGTAATCACTATGGATCAATCACTACGTACTGAGGTATATTGAAAGATTTAGCATAATAATCTCATTATAATATGAATTGCTTTGTAATGCATATTATTTATTTATCGTATATTTTTTACAATGTGGAAGCAGCAAATGAGTATGTAGTTCACTTGCCAGTAAGTGGTCATTGCCGCCCACGGTCATCTGCATTTAACCACAGAGGCCTCCCCAATACATATGCCACTACTAGGTAAAAATTTCCACTCTCCCACCCACACCCGCATTCCATTCAAAATCACCCATTGTACCATCCCACCCATTCCTACCATTACATGACTCTACCACGGATTACTTAAGCATATTATGGTTTCGCTCGTGACGGATATTTCCCAACCGTCCATAAAGCCTCCGACGTACATAAAAACTATGACTAAGCAACCTGTCCATTGCGTCGGTTATTGCTTACGCAGTAAAGTATGTAAGGAATGGCTTAAGTAGCAAATCCAGTTTCTTTGACTCAAAATTGACTTTATTATTTTTAACCAATTTCAAAAACGGAGGTTCGCCTGTATTTTCTTTTAAAGTATGTATTTACGATCTCGACATCGTAGTGAAGTAATTTTTCGAAGTAATCTTTCAAAGGCACTCCCAGAAGTACAAAATTGAACGTATGTATTTTTTGAATTGCCATTAAATACTTTTTGAGTCGTATTGATTATATCATATATTTATTATATCACACACATTATAATAATTATGTGCAACTTATTCACAGAGGTTTCGAGGGTAACAGTGTCGTGTGTTCAATGGCATTCTCCCGGCAAAAAATGATCAACGCGCCGAAAGAATTTTTCACTTAAAAAATTAAATATAATATGAAAATTTACTATAACAATATATATAAGGAAACGTATACGCATGATACCTCAAGGGAAGTAATAATAACATATTTTAATCAGCACAACTGCGCACAAAGGAGATGTTTATCCCGTGTAATTTGTCACAGAAGCATACATTTATGATTTACGGAAACCGGGCAACATTCATGGCGTTGTTTGTAAATTTTAAGAAAATATAGTGTTTAATATGGAAAAGCTAATATGTTAAAATACAATATATCGAGTGTTTGTATGCTATAGCTTTGTATGTTATAGCACAGCTATTTGAGCTATAGAGACCAAATAGCTTTACTTATTTTGCATAGTCGGGGTTACTTTGATCTTAAAACCATAGGTTTTATAATATAAGTATGAGTACCAAATCAAAGCTTTTTTCCTAAAGACCATTATATAAACATATTATAAAAAAAAATCTAACCATAAACTTTGTAGCCATTTCCTAGAAAATGTTAAATGAAATTAATTGTAAAACTAAAAACTAAAGAAAAACGTAGTGTTTCTTTATGTTTGTCCCCGCTTCAAGCATTTATATTGAAAACAACTGATTTCTACTTTGTTATTTCAATATTGATATTATTTGTGTTTTTTCTTTTCAGTTAGTATTTATGTAGTAAGTGGGTTTTTGTTCTTTAATAATTTATGTTATTATATTATTTTTTTTTATTTCAGTCAGAAACGGTTAGGAGGACGAGCTGAATCTCTTGGTTGGGAGCGGTAACTACTCAAACCATAAAACCAAATTCAACCTCCACATTACAGAAATCAGTTAAGAAAACAAATCTTCACGCCTTTTACCTTTCTAAAATTAAGTGCTTTCTACCAAAACGCTTCGCACGATCCGATTTCATGTAACTCTAAACTCAGTAATTAGAAACACAAGTAATTACATGTAATTACACGGAGTGCCTAATTATTTTCTTCGTTCAAGATAGCACACACGTTCTACGTTCTCACGTCTAGATTATCGGGCAGTCAGCAATTGTGTACAATCTAGTGTTAAAATCGACTCCTGCATTGTTTTTGAAGTCTATGTTTAGGTGAAAAAGAAACAGCTATGAACAGCAGTTAACATCTTATGTGATATCGTAAAGTTCAGTAGAAACGCGATAACCGTATTTTTCGTAGTGAGTGTGCCAGTCAATAGCGGTAAGTTTCCGATGTAATATGTAGCATCTGTGATTAACATTACTTTATAGTATGTTTGTGTTTGTTTTTCATTGTTTTATTTATTTTATTTTAATTGTGCAGTTTGTTCCAGATTTACCTACTGTTAGGTTATTATTGAGAATAAAGTTTTTGTATCAATCCCCTGATAGGAGTTCTGTCGGCGGTCGCCTACATGCGTTGATAATCTTAAGGCCAACTTTAAAACAAGTAAGCTTACGTAACATGGTATCTGTGAATGACCTAAGATAAAACCTCTTTTCTATATAGATTCGGTTATCATGACCCTTGCCGCGAAACCACATACTAGCAGGTGGACTACTTGTTTATATTTTACCTAAATTATTAGTAATAACTTTTATGTTAGAACAAATGTAAGGGTAAAAGCTACACTATTGTAGACTTCTCAATTTTATTTTTATATAATATGGAAATATCATACGAGCATGCAGTCCATCTGATGGCAAGTGGCCACTGCCGCCCATGGACATACGTAATTAACTATAGATTAGGGTCCCTGAGGTTAGATACCGATGCGTTTGTCCCCATGAGGACTAAGATGGAACGTCTCGGATAAGTATATCTGTCTTTACACACCTAGTGCATTTAAAGTCTTAAGTCTAACCCTTTAACACAGTCCAATACACAAGCCCTAAATACAACTTTAAGCTGTTACATTAAAAAACATCGTGTTCAAATAAGTGATAATCGTAAACATTGGTCACTCACAATCCAGTGAGCTTCTGAACCGCGTCCGGGTTACGAGATAAGGATTGTGGTACAACGGTAGCAAATAATAAGAATGCCACATATCCCGTTGACTTATGCATTGTCGTACACAATGTACTAAATTTAGAGCTAATCTGAACATACACTGCCTGACAGTAAGTGATCACCACTGCATATTCAATGGAGTTGAAGTTCTGCCACCGATTCACAAATCTAGTAAAAAACAGTGCGACTAAAATCCACTCCAAGTGTACTCATATTCTCTCATCATTAACTGATGACATTATGCCACGAAGATAACACAATAGATCTAAATACAAATATATATACAACAATGAAAGCTTCCACTCACTGTGCCACACGCCTTACCCCGCCGCTGAAAGCCATACTTTCAGTACCCGCGCCGTGTTCTGGGCGACGCACGTGTTCCGAGCTTAAGTTGTGTATGTATATATAAACTCAGTGTAGTGTATTTGAAGGATTTTTGTACTGATTGGTGAGTATGTTTTATTTTTTTTGTTTCATAGTAACAAATATGTTTTTAAAATAGGTTGAATTAGAGTGAAGGGT
The DNA here is from genome assembly GCA_018249875.1 of Cecropterus toxeus. Classification (NCBI taxonomy): domain Eukaryota; kingdom Metazoa; phylum Arthropoda; class Insecta; order Lepidoptera; family Hesperiidae; genus Cecropterus; species Cecropterus toxeus. The sequence goes on along the minus strand of DWNE01007663.1, from coordinate 5,872 downwards.
TAATTGCGAATTTGGTTTGGGGTTCGATAGACAGGTGGTTAATTTACTTAATTAAGTGCTTTTCATGTAGAATTTTCACTATTTTCAATAAGTTTATTTTGTCGGCAATCTTTATTGTAATACAATACGGGGGAATTACACAGTACACTCATGATTATAGAGTTTTCTTCATTACTGAATGCTGATGATTAATATTTATTCCTAATTATGTAAATTGTTAATTAAATTCTATTATTTACTTTTCATTTTATTTTCATTTAAGTTTAATTGCATATTTATGATCTTAATGCATGCCTTATAAGGAATTTATATCGTTAAGAATCCCACTACTAAGCCTACGCCGTCCGTTCAAAGATCTTTATCTCTTCAACCGTAATAGATGGTAATTGATTTTTTTATACAATAGGCATTAAGATGGATGTTTAACATTTTGTTTTATGTAAGACGCTTTCGATTTCGATTTTCAAAGCAATTCATTTGTATACATATAATATGCGATATACGGTATACATGCGAACTTCAAACTTGATGTAAAAATGCAAATATGATTTTACTTTACGTACACTCATTATAACAAATCATTAAGTCTTTTATCATTCATACGAACAGAAATTCGTATGAATTCGTGTGGATTTATAGGTAGTACTCTGCGGTTCGACTACAGAAGCACCGTTGCCGCACCTATTTCAGCCTAATCACAGTAGGCTCATAAATCACTGTGTTTTGCTCTGATGGGTGTGGTATTGTAGATATAACTATGCAAGGCAACTTCGTCCTCAGAGGTAGCAACACATCTGTGGCTAACTTAGTTAAGACTCATCCTATCTGGGATTGATTTCAGATATCTACGGACGGCCGTGGCCACTTATCATTAGGTATGGTTCCAAAATATAAAAATACAAAAAATCCTGTCTCACAAACTGAAAACTTTGATTCGTGAAACAGGTTTTTTGGTCAAATTCACTGTCAAAAAAAATGTAGAGGCTACAATACTATGACTCTTGGGAAACTATTCGAGGTACTCTTTAGAAATATTTGAGGTTTCTATTAGCGTTATCATTTCAACATTAAACATGGGTAAAGGCAAGGCGAAGGGTCGTTTCTAATAAGCTACCCCAATTAACGACTTAACTAATTAGCGACCTGTGTGATCTAGATGTCAGTTTTGGTGTACCAGGGATTCGATTCTCGGTTATACAAACATGTAAGTCGCAGATTTTTGGTTTTGGCCTAAATGCTTATGAACGTGTACATGGCAAACGAGCAGTCCGGTAAGAGACTCCTAGAACCGAGAGTTTGGTAAGAGATTCCTATAACAGGAATTCTATCTGAAGTCGATCACAGATGCGTTGCTACTCCCGAGGATTAAGATGGTCACCTCATATATAAGTGAGCCGGCAACCACACCCTTTCACCAAAATGCAAGAACTGCTTCACGCTAGAAATAGGTGTGGGGGTGGTACTTCCCCTTTCGAACTACATTGGTTCTACCACCTGGTAAACATACTTATCTGAGGCGTTTCAAAAAAGTCCTCAGGATTAGCAACCTATCTCTGGCCAGCCTCAAGTAAGACTCTGATGTTATTTGGGATTGATTACAGCTGTCCATGGGTAGCAGTAACCACTTATCATAAGGTGGACTGTAAGCTCATTTGCTACCTAAATCTAATAGTTTTAGGAAATATAAAACATGGATCCCTCTATACATAGACATTTAAACCATGAATTACGATTTTTGTTTTAAGCCTACGTCTTTGTGTATATAATTGTATCCATGGCATTTATGAACATGAATCGTTATATATCTAAGAAATTGTGTCGTGGCATAAACCTGTAACATGTAAAAATGTTAAGTGGTCACTCCCGCACGCTGACGTGTATAAACTACCGACTATATGTCTGGAAAATGTTGAAACTCTTCATTAGCAACGTGTTTACCAAATTAACTTTGGAGTTCAATCTTGAATGAGTAGTGAATAAAATTCCGGTGGAGTAAAAATAGTATACATGACTTTTAAATAGGAAAGTAAATTAGGATAAAGAATGAAAATGGCTTTTTTTATAAAACTAATTTGGCTCGTTTTTTCGTCTGCGTGTGTGTAATGTCGTACTATTTATCTAACAACGCCATCTGATTTTTTTTATGGAATTTGTATGATTTTGCGGAATGAGTAGACTATTCCTTTATAGGTACAAACTATGAACTATAGATCTGACGAATTTAATAACAAAGAGGACAAGCAATCTAAAAATCTGAAATTTGTATTTACTTTAGTAAAGAATTGAAGAGAATCAAGATCAAAATGCGCGTTTCTGTGCCTTGCACAACCAATTGGCAGCTTTACGCCAATTGGTTGTTGGCACAGAATAGTAGTTGTTAAACTTGTCAGAACTTTTGATTAGAACTCCTCCTGCCTTGATTCTGGTCATTTCAGGCTTTAATAATTATGGATTGAAGGTCCAGCAGTGGATATAAAAGTGTTCTAGCGAAAGTTACTGAAAAATCGATTGTCGGCCAAAAATGCTGTCAATAGAATACATTACCTGAGTGCTAGATACAGGAGCCATTTCACCTTGATTTTAAAACAGGCGACGTTTTATGAGTTTCATGTTTGCAAATGGCGATCAGATGCGATCTTACACTGGCATTTGAAAGAGAAATTCAAGTCTATTTTCGTGAAATGTAAGTCTTAGTCATATAAAAATAAATGGAATAGGGGTTTATTAATTGTGTCTTTGGTTACTCTATCCATGATGTAAATTGGAATATTTTAATTAAATATTAAATATTAAAAAGCATTAAAGTTTTTCAATAAATTATTTGCAAAGGAAATAAGTATGGTATGAAAGTGTCATAACAGTACTTGCCTTGTAAAACTTTAAATAATTCATTGATAGTGGAAATAATTGGTTTATATCTATATGTATCTTTATCTAAAGGTAAAATGATTTAAATAAAAAAACTTTTGTGTAATTTGCATTTTTTTTTATACAATTAGTAGAATGACTTATCGTCAGATTTTTATAAAAATAAATACATACACAGCTTACCCAGAACTGGAGCTTGCATAAACAGTTATTGAGTTATTAACGGACAAATTATACATATGAACATCTGTTTTAAAATAGTTTAGAAATACATCAATGTCTTATTACTCGGCATTTTGTAACACATCGCTTCCCAGAGCAGTAATCAGGTAATGTAGGCTCTAAATCAGGTTGAAACGCTGTGTACATATCCCTATTGTGTAAGCAAATAAATTTACTATAGTGCTATTATTAGTTGAAGAGATTATTTGTTTAAAGTAGCTATTCTTTGGAATTACCAATATAATTAGAATTTTATTATTTGAATTTGACTGTTTGTTGATAAAGGGTTAATATCATATTAAACATTGTTTATCTCGAGTCAGAGTTTTAGCTTGATCTCTCCGTAGTGTGCATCGCCAAATATGCGGGAGGTCAAAGAAAATTGATAAAATGATATCCCCGCTCTTTCCGTAAAAAATGAAAAAATAAAAATATGGTTGTTGCATTCTAAGGGCTCAAAAATTATTTTTTTGTTTTATCTTACTATTTCGAACTTCATGGTTCTCATGGCTATTGGTAGCAAATATTAATGCTGGAAGAACTCGTCATGGGTCAGTAGTGGTACCGTAACACATTTCAGCTTTATACTACTAGTCTATTAATACAAAGCTGGTCTGGTTTCTCTCGTAAGCATAAACATAGCTACAGATTTTAAGGGGTAGTCAAATTGGAAATAAAATCAGCCAAGTGCGAGTCGGATTCGCGCATGAAGGTTCCCGTATCATCTGTAAAACACGTTTGTTGTGTGGGAACATTCCTTAATTATAATTATATTTTATTTTGTTTTTGGCCCTTGTTGTTATAGTGGCAGCATGTAATAATAAGCAACACATCGTTTGTGAAAATTTAAATTTTCTACCTATGAGAGCCTGGTGATAAAGAGATGGACAGACGGCCAGAACAGGGGTTTTATCTGAAGTCGATCACAGATGTGTTTTTACTCCCGTTGATTGAGATGGTCGCCTCATATATAAGTGAGGAAGCAATTACACAATTTCACCGAAACGCAAGAACTGCTTCCCGCTAGAAATAGATGTGGCGGAGGTACCTTCCCGGCTGATTGAATATCGCAAAGCTTAAACAATCGTAACTAAACATTTTGACAATGGATCACTTTTATGATGTAGTCTCTCAAAAAGGAAGATTTTCTTGATATGCCTCCCTAAGGAAAATAAACAGGGGTTGCAATTTTACTTCAAACTTCAACGATTTCAAAGCAAACACTGCAAAAACTAGTATAAAATGTCTTTGTATATAAAGTTATAATTAGACACTTATTTTGACCGTTGGAAAAAGAACTTAATGGAGTGAATTAAGGGATGAAAGTTTGTTTTGAACATCCGCACATTTTGCAGAATTTAGGCACGTTAAATACGCAGCATAGTATTGAATGATATGATGCATAGCGGCGCGGTCGAATGTGTGCGAGCCTAAAACTGCTAACTGTAGTAATAAATACAGTAATAAGGCAGGAAATAAAGACGTTTACTACAATATTTGATGTTTGTTTACTCCACGTTCCTACTTTGATGGTGTTAGCTATTTTAGTTTTGGGAATTTGAGCTTACTAACGTGAAGATAGTTTATGTACTATGTCTGAGTTTTGGCTCGAATATAGATCCAAGCGGACATTTAAACACATTGTCTTACTTTGTATTTTTGAAATCTAAAACATTTTGTGGCGTGCAAATATACCACTACCGTTAATCCAGGATACCACCGATTCCAGTCCTTGTGGTTCCGGAACTAAAAAGGGTTTCCGGGGTTACGGGCGGCAAGAGTGGGCGCTTGAATCGAACGGCCACCAAACATAGGAAGACGGCGGTATGCGTATTCAGATACGTTCATAAATACGGGTAGATGGTGCGGTCGTTTTCTACGCCCACTTCGGTGGAGCCAACCGGGGCTATGCATTCAGAGGACTCCGATTGCTTTCCTTTCGATATGCCGGAGTTCTCTTTACAGCGTCAAAGACGGCCACTGGAGGGGTTTTAGTGGGCTAAGAGTTCCATATAACTTGGTGTCGCTCCCAGAGACGGGTGTGTATGCTCTTACTTGAAATTGGTTGCGTATTCTGTGCTCATCCAACTCCGTGTACAATGTGCTCAAGCAAATCCAAATAGACTTAGAGTCCTGTCTAATTTTGAGTTTAAGTAGTAAAGTTGTATAACGCCGGTCAAACCATTCCCGTTCTATCTGAATTGTTTATTCAATTTCTAATCTCAATACTTTAAAAAGACTGACATTGCCAAACAATATTAACAAAGAAGAAGAAGAACACATTGATTCATTTTTTTATTTGGCTATTATTATCACATTTTTTTCTAGGATTATATTAATTATATTTGAAGTTTGAATCCGGAAGTACCACCTCCACACTTATTTCTGCTTAATGGCAGCATTGTTAAGTTGTTCCGTGTTTTGGTCTGAAGGGAGATACATTTTTCCGAGGCCTACCAGCTTAGTGCTTAGGAGTAGCAAAGCATTTGTGGCCAACCTCAGGGAAGAATCTGTTATTATCTGGAGTTGATTACAGATGCCCCCCAGCGGCTACTTACCATCAGGTGGATTTTATGAATAATATAATTAATGAAATATGTACCACGTCATTCCAGCGCTATGATTAAAAAAAGACGCTTTCTACACTCATAGTCCTACACTAGGATTTTCTCCTGTGTCGTGGGTGCCATGGACGCACAAAGACGAATACACTAACCCCCAGACCCAGAACAGAGGTCTAAACTCATCATTCATATTTTTGTCTGGCCGGGAATCGAACCCG
>DWNE01007662.1:0-12071 GCA_018249875.1 Cecropterus toxeus | reverse complement strand
TGAACTGCTTCACGCTAGAAATAGGTGTGGCGGTGGTACTTTCCCGGTCGAACTACATTGGTTCTACCACCTGGCATGTGTTCTGATCTGATGGATGTGTTAGTACAGATATCTACATCTTAATCGTTCCAATTCCAACTTAGTCCTCTGGGGACAGCAACGTACCTCACATTCCGCGATCGGTTTCAATTAAAGAAAAAATCATTAAATAAATGCCACATTTATTTAATGATTTTTGTTAGATCCATCGACGTTATTACATCTACTAAACACAGGCCTCCTCTAAGGATTTTTTGATAATAGTCACCATACCTGACCTTTGTCTTGGATACCGAACTAGGTGTTAATGATACACAGGTAGACAATACAGCCCATCTCCTGAATTTTCTCCCTTACCCTCTCCGTACGACATCCACAGGAAGAGAGAGAAGTGCAGTAGCGAAATCATACAAAACACGGCTTAATTCTAAATATTACATTTTTTCTGCCATATTATTATTAAGACTATCCAAACATATATTGGGTCATATATAGATTATTCCATTATTTTGCATGTAGAAAGTCGTAAATCCAATTTCTTAAGCTTACCACGAGATGGAATGAGAACCAAGCGGAGGAACGGGGTTTATGTGTTTCCAATTCCTTGTTTCCAACATCAACTCCGCCATATAGTGACTGTAAAACTTTTACGACACTAATAACTAACGTTAGCGCTATAAAAATGAGCTTTTGACGATATTACAAAGCATTAAAAATTTAAAAACATAAAATTGAATAAAATATTATAAAAAAAAGAACAACCGGCCTGCTTAACCCGAACAGAGAAAAATAAGTACTGCATTCTTTAAATAAATTTTACGTTATATACACACATACATACATTACCCTCCTTGTGTTGCAGAGGATAGGAATTGCATTCAAATTTGCAGGCATATCGTTACTTTTCCGAAATTGAGCTACTCTTGTTTGGAAAGAGAAAACACACCCTAATCTTATATGAATGTACGTTACGCCTAAATTTTTTATGAAAATGAACCCGCAACCGAACGTATAATCCACTTGATCGTAACCATTGCTGCCGGTGGATAAGTGCAAAAACCATACACATATAATATTATGATTTTAGAGACTTTGCAAAATTTGCAGCATATTTATAAAACTTCGATAGCACGATTCAAGATACATGGGGCGCCATCTTATGGTTTCTCTCAAAATTATTAATAAATTTCCTCCTTCAACAACTTTCGCACATAAATAAAAAGTAATTATTATATTCCACTCCAGTAAACTGGTGTAACGCCGAATACACTAACGGACGTAATATTCTAGGTCAGTCATCAATTCGCGGAATAAGGATATAGATAATAATCCGGTGTCTAGCACCACTCTAGGCTAGACAGGGTCTCAGTTTCACTGAGCGAGGAAGTGTCCAATCACGCGCCCAGCTGGACCACTTGCCTAATAGTCGACTTCCTACTGCTTGCGGCTGCGGCCATCGGCCGCAGCCGCAAGTGTGACAGCCATTGCGGTAATGACCGAAAATAGAATCTTAATTTATTTATAGGCGATATTTCAATCCAGTTGCATGGATCGTGGTCGCGGCGGAACTGCTATAGAAGAGAGAAACCGTTGAGATGCTCTAGTGGTAGATTATTATTATTATTATTATTATGTACCCTACATCTTCTTCGTTTTTCTTTTTGATGCTTTATTTCAGATTTAATTAAAGATAGATTGTTAGAAAACATTAAATAGGCTAAATCGCTAAAAGATACTATATTTGGGATGTACAGTATCGTGTTGAATATTTATGATAGATCTGATTTTTCTTCGCTTTGCGTTGATCGTAAATCAATCCAAGTTCCTCCTTGTTTCCTTATTTGATTACATTTACGTATCAAATATGACGATCATTTATTTCAACAATGAAGAAGGAAACCAATCCTTAGTTTAATGATTCGGAATAATAGCATACTGTTCCGATAGTTATCATCATATCGGTAAATCGTTTTAAGTTTAATTGACTTTGCCTTATCGACAGCGTAATGACTCCCTTCCGTCGCTTCCGATTTTCGTCACTGTCAACTTTAGTAATAATCCAGAAGCTTTAAGATAATAAGATCGGATGTAGAAAGTAGTCATACTATAGAAACATTTCAAGCTCTGAGCACTGTTAGGATTAGTGATGTGGATTCGAGGCAGGAAAGAACTGTATCCGTAACTGTTAGTTTGAATGCGGATCTCAAACGGATCATTTATATCTATCATTAATTTAATTATACATTGATTACATATGAAAATTTTTAAATGTACATAGGCGATTAGGTAGCAATGAAATATAAATTAGTAATTTTGATTATTAGAAATAATTTCAAATTGCATTTCATATTGCTTATTAGAATCACGTGTTTCGCTTTATATTGCAAAAATCAAATATCCAAACATTATAATGTACATTGTCAAAGTCATTGTCAAAGTGTAGCATATTGAGTAAAGTATTAGTTGAGATCCGCATCCGTATTATCGGATCTAGATACCAATGACTTGTATTCGTATCCACGGATCTTTTTTTAATGATCCGGCACATCTCTAGTTACGATATCACATCGACGCATCGCATAGCCGCACCAGCTAACATACCATAATTGAATAATCTACATAGTGGACATTCAATTATTCCAGAATAACCCCCCTCAGTTGTCTCCTGTTGCATAACGAAATTGGCCGGCCATATTGAGCGTGAACACAAGAACAATACACAAGAGACAAAGTAGATTAACTTGGAAGAATTTAATAAAAGTGCCGCCCTGAAAACTGGCGTATTTGCGAACAGCTCCGAAAGGAAATCGATCTCTGCAGTGTCTAACGTTATTGGACATTTTCTGTGGGGGAAATATGTAGGTAGTTCTCATCATTCATTTTCATGCATAACCGCACGATACGGGCACGATTATGAATTTTTAATTTAACAAAATTTCCACCAGGTGCTATAACTCTTAGTGGTTTGACCCCGAAAGCACCATCGTCACACCTATACCTGCGTAATGGCAGTATAATACGATACTATATTCTGTGAAAAGGGCGCACGCCAAGCGTGGGGACTATTGGCAAAAACCCTCATTAGGGAGTTCAGGACATATGACCAACAATGTACCTCAAAAGAAAGAATACACTGTTTATAATATGTAAGTAGAAACGAACATGCAGTCGACCTGATGGGAAGTAGCCACTGCACCCAATGAACAAATATAATCAACTCCAGATAAGATCAGAGTCTCACCTAAGGTTAGCTACAGATGCGTTTCTACTCCTTAGGATTCAATTGGAATGCCTCAGATAAGTATGTCTCCCTTACCACACCCGTCAGATTATAATATATCAGCGCATAACACTGTTGGTATAAGGCAGAAATAGGTGGTTTGTTGCTTCAAAAGATGAACCACAAAGAGTTCTGCCACCTATAAACTGTATGTTATATATATTTACTGTCCAATCAAAGATACATATCAATACCGAAATAATGGTATAACCGAACATCGAAAAGCACGGTAGTGCTTTGCCAAATTCATTCTGGCATATAAATTTCCTCGAATTTTGACGAACCTGATTCGAAAAAAATATATAATATGTTTATATGAAATGAAACGAAATATTTTTATTTTACGGAGGCCTACGCGAGCACTAACAATTTCTCATTTACAATATTTTACACGGATATGTTACACGGATAGGAACACGAACTTAACCCAGAAGTTTCGGCAAGAAACTCAGCGGGTTTGTATATTACGGTATTTGCAAGATTTACAAGACTAGATAATAGAACAAATTACGATATCCTCGACTGAATATTAATTACATCAGCAAGTTCTAATCGTTCAAAAAACGGCAAACCAACAGAACAAACCATCGATTTTTACGACCGTCCAATTTGTGGGCAATTTGGGCGCGTGAAAAAGGAAAGCGGTGTTTCTAATTAAAATACAGAACGGCGTTTCGTGAGGGGTCGTACGTATAAAACCTCTTGGTTTTCCCCTGAATGACGCATGCGTACCGCCACGACGTGCCGTACGATGGATCACGAGCTGGATTTACGTTATCCATGATACTAAGCTAGATTAAGCGTTGGTACGCAAATGAAAATGCTGCAGGTGTTTTAAATTACTGCTGTAATATAAAAAAAAATGTCGTTTCACGTTGGCCACTTTCCTCATACATACATATATACATATATTTCAATAAATGCGAACGTATAGGTTGAATTAAGCGCCCAAATTATATTGACGAAATCGAAGAATAAATACCTGAATATAAGGGTTGGTGTGAATTGTCTATTTCATACAATTATTCTGAAACATCAGGCCACATTTACCCGACTCCACCAGAAGGAAGGTGATGTTTAAAAGCCTATATAAGCATGAATATATTTCCATTTCTTTGGCATACCAAAGCCCAAATGGATTTTACGGATTGCAAGTCTTGTTTTTTTTTTTGCAGTTAATTAATGAGTCGGTTTTTTGTTTCATTATAACTTATTTAATCAGGCGAAACACACCCTTTGAATTATAGTTCAATTGTTGCCTATAATTCATCCACAGGAATATTAATTTAAAGTTTTTAACGTTCTTGAACTTTTTAATTCGATACTACTGCAACAAGCGCGAACACTTTATTAAAACAAACAAATAAGCTGACTATCATAACAACAATGCTTGTTAACACACAATAAGCAAGCCGTTACATTCCATTACTTGTGCCAAGAATATCATCACTAACTTTTCTGTAAACGTCAAATCATGAATACATCCATCCATTAGCCCTTAAGTCCACTGCGGGACATAGGCCTCCCTTCATGACGGTTGTGCTATTCACCGCGACATGCATGTTGGTGACCAGAATGAGTGTTGATGTTTCACGAAATGACGCTGCGGCACTTACAAATGAAATACAAATTGTTCAGACGTCTCCTGTTACATCCACTTCTCATGGATGTAGGGAGTAATACTATTTAAGACTGACACCTCATGGCGCAATCCATAGTATAGGAATTAATCTATCTACCTTTCAGCGTTTAGAGCAGTTAAGAGGCGCACAACCATGAGCCGTGACTAAAGCAAAATTTTTACCTGGTGATAATTTAACGTGTTTACGAGAGCCTTTTTGGATTTTTAACCACTCCATCCTTCTAATGAATGAATTGAAATTAATGGCAAATTATACTAAAATAATAATTCCATATAACCCTATCAAATCCGTCCAAACCGTGCTTCACAACGCACCGACAATAATTACGACAAATGCATCTCAATATCCAATCAATACGACAAACGCAACTCAATAGCCCAATCAATACGACAAACGCAACTGAATAGCCAATCAATACGACAAACGCACAACCCTTACTCCACTATCATTGCATATTTCAATACTCGAGCGTCCACGTGGTTAGCCGGTGAATGGAGCACGTGGTGGGGCGGGCGCGGCCGTTCGATACTGCGGAGGCTGCGCGCTGGGCGCCGCCCGGAACCTGGATGCCGCCCGCCCAGGCTGCAACGCTCCCTTACAAATTCTCTATACGTATACAATGTGTATGGTAACGTTGTTTCTGTAATACAGTTCGTTTACATCTTGTGTTGTACTCTTTGTCAAGTAGTTGAGTGGAAGTTCTTTATTATATTGTGTACAAAATGTGTACTAAACTGTATGACCAAGTGACATGTGTAGTTACATCTTTGAAAGGAAATAGTCCAACAGCGACGATACGCGAAAAGAGAGGTCCAGAATAAATAGACTCCAGAAGACATTCTCCAAGAGAAAAGCTATCGATTTTCAATATCTCGAACATATTAAGCCGGATAAGTATATTTAACCATTTAAGAAGATATCGCCAGTAAAGTTACATGCCTGAGAGTTCTATAAAAACTTTTCAAAGCTATTTAACAGAAACACTTTTTGTATATATCGAAACTAATAAGCTTAGAAAATTGAAAGCTTAATTAATGGATCGAAGTTTTATCCTCAGTAATTAATGGATACATTCAACCTCAATAACAAAGTTTGGCGTTAATAGCAATGAGGTATTAAACTAGGGACTGAGCGTTGTAGCTACTACTTTTATAGCGATCGCTTGCCACTCGATGTTAATAAAACTGGATCCTCATTGCTACTGTCATAATATAAACGCTTGCTAATATTACTTCAAAGCAAAATTAAAACAAAACGACCTTCAAAACATTTTCTATACATTAAAACTGTTTCAAAGTACGAATAATTACGATTCTAGTGAATATTTTTCTATACATTAAAACTGTTTCAAAGTACGAATAATTACGATTCTAGTGAATATTTTTCCTGTATAAATATTACTAAGCACTCCTCTCTCATAGTAAATCTCGAGCAGACAATTTTAATAAAAATGTTGACAAAGCAATTTCGTAACAACGCACCTTAATTAATGTAAAATTGTGCTTGACGAGGCAATTAGCGGCGCATGTCTTCAAACTACCGTCATCCAGTGTAATCTGGTCCAGCCTGGAAGCCAACGCGAATGTATCTGAAGGTTTTGATCCCTGGTTTGAAGGAGAGAATCACCGGTGTAAGATGACCCACATGTCCTACACCGGAGTGTTGCAATGTTTTTACCAAGAAAGCTCTTTCACATTTGGTCGTTGAATAAATAGACGCGTAGCGTATATTATGAAATAAAATGGCTCTGACAGCAAACTTTTATTAAAGTGTGATATTAATGTCACAATTACAGGTGTAGGTCTCGTTGTCCCCGTAGTCTAGGGGCCAAAATAGAACTACGGTAATTCCTGCCTCTCGTAAGAGACTACTAAAACCTAAACGCTAAACTTAGGTCGAGCTTGATAGGGCAACTAGCTTAGAGGTCTCCGGTTGCGTTCCGCTAGAGATGGGGCGGGGGGGGGGGGGGGTTAGGGCGGTAAAAATCCCACAAAACCCGCTGTTGGCTCCTGGGGGGCGGGGCCCCTTTGAGGGTTTTCCCCCCGGAAAGAAAAAATAAATAAAAAAGGTGTAGGTCTTGTTCGTCCAAGTTTCCTGCACAAGCAGACCAAAACATTCGGCACTCGAATTTGCATTCGAAAAATACAGACAGTTTAAAATTCAAGAGTTGAATAAGTTTGTTCCTAAAACACTTCACCGCTATTTAAATTTGTAATGTCTGACAAGGTAAGTCTGGTCGCCGTTGTAGATATTAATTTCATAACTAAAAGGGACATTTTTGATCCTCTGGGAGCTTAGTAGAAATATCGCGCATTAGCCTCTCTGAAAGGACAAATTATTTTGCCATTTTACTGTGTACATACACTTTTAGAAATAAATGAATATAAGTAATACGGGAAGATATTATATTTTACGACACGTGACCTTAGATTTATTAGAACCTCATTATTTTGCTAAATACATACTTGAATTCACAAAAAAATTAACCAGCTAAGAAAATAATATTATTTCCTAGTATTTAAACACTTAGATCATATTCTATCGTATTGTTGAATCTATTACGAAAAAACGTAACATTTGTAACTTAGTATCCAAAATAAATTCACCATTACCAAAGAGAAGCGTAGAAAAGGAACAAATAAATTAAAACCGTTGAATAATTTTGATAATTTTATGATTGACTAGTTATGCCCGTAGTTTCATCCGCGTTTGAAAAATGTAGAGAACCTTAAAATTGTAATAACCTTCGATAGAAAACATAGATTTTTATGAAAAATAGATTAAATAAATTACTTTGAGACTGTAAATACATCTTTCATCTTTCAAATTAAAATCAGTAGTTTCGGATGGAAACTATGTCAAACACGAACAGAAAAAATGTCACTCCACCAAACATATATTTTTTTGTAAATATTTACGATCTACAGACACGTGTTTTGTTTTAATTATATGTATGGCTATAAAATACAATGTTTAAGACTAGAAATCAGAACGACAGACGAAAGCAATACAATCGCTAATTGTGACTTTCAAAACAAAGTCCCAGATTGCGCCGACATTAATATCCCAAAAACTCAACTACAGCGCTCTCCTCCACAACAAAATATATTCGGCGTGGAAGAGGGCGATAAACATACTTGTTTATTACGCCGTCGGAATGTTACAAGGGACAGTGGACGGACACAAGTTATGAAAGGCAAAATATAAGCAACATTAGGGGCTTCCAGATACAAAATAATAATCGACAAAATAAAGTAAACGATAACGTATAGTACGCAAGAACTGTTTTGAGTATCCATCAGAAATATTGTTCATAGTAGGTAACAGTAACTGTAAAATGAATATGCCTACTGCATTTTCCATCTCGCTATATTCTACACGGCTAAATATCCAATAGTATGAATTAACATTGATAAAAAACTTATATTTTTAATTAAAAAATCACAGTTCAGCTTCTTACGACGTACTCTATACTCAATACGAAAAATTTCGAATAAAAAACATTCAAATCATCCACCCGTTTGAATGTTTTTCCTACCAGGGTTAAAATACAATTTTAGAGTTCAAAAAAACTACCTATTCTGTAAATTAAGTTATTGAGTAGAATCAAATTAGAGCCAAAAATAAAGGAAGGAACGATTATATATATGACAGAACTAACATAAAATCATTACAACATCAATATTTTTATAAAACGTAAATACATTTCCCTTCCACGCAACTAATAAACATGTTGATTTACGCTGCGAAGAAGAAGCAGATTTGGGATAGAATGGGATTTTTCTTTCCTTAGTATCTATATTACAACAGTATATTATATAGTACATGTGGTCATGTATGAACGGATTCATTGCAGAACTGAGACATGTCTGTCTGGAGCAAAAACAATAAACTTAATTTACAACTCAAAATCCAATGAACCATTAAAGTGTCTGCAATAAATGAACGAACATTTTATCAGAGACTGGTAACTAAAGGTCGATGTAACCTTGAAAGTACACAGATTCAAGTAGGTACTTTGTCGCCAAAAGCGGCGAAAGTATGTACACCAACATTCTACCAATTTTAACACCAACAGGATGCATGCCATTTCTATCTTATCTCGATGTCACATTTATCCCCGGATGGAACGAAATCCGGCACGAAGGACCAACAATAATAGGTTAGGATAGAGCCATTTGACCCTCGGTGCTTATTTATGACGGCAATTTATTTACAAACCGTTGGAATCAGTGAACGGTTTAGGCGCCAGGCTATGATTTGAGTGAACATTACGCGATTTTATGCCCAAATTTTCATTGTCTCAGATTTACGACGGCGGAAAGATATGGGGTAGTTGGACCATTGAATTGTTATTAACTGTCCTCTCAAATACATTGGAATATTTGCTATCATAAAATACAAATGGGCTTTATTTGTAAGCGATCAACAGTTTTTTGTCCATAAAGTGTTAACTCATGCTCCGTTTGATAATCAAAAGACCTCGCAATTCAATAGAAATATTGATAAAAAGCCTTTGGACTTAGGAATCGATGACGTTGAAACATGAAAAGAAGCTTATTTGTAACTTTGTAAACAATTTCTCATAAACACCTGAAAGTGTTTAAAACTTCTACAACGCTGTCATTGTTTGTTCCAAGGTTTCTTTCACATTTTCGGTACTTACCTGGGAAGTTGCTCTTGACTTCTCAGATCCTAAGTGGACAAAGTGTTTTCAAGTACTTAGAACACTTTCGCACGTTTGAAAAGCATTAAATTTGCTGAATATTTGGAGTTTAGTGCAGAGTTAAATTTAAGTACTAAGTTCCTAAAACACGGCGCAAGTGAATTTTCAAGCGAACGTAACGAATTCCAGGAAAACAGTTCATCGTCCCTCGCAGTAAGATTGTTTCCAGTTACGAGCCTTATCGCAATCTTATCCGGCTCTCTATCGCCATTTTGGCGTCCACCGGATTCATTCCGCGAATTAAATCCTCCAATTGAAACCAAAAATAAATCAGTGTCACATTAAAATTTTATTTCAACTCCGTTAAGGATTCTAGATGTTAATCTTTCTGGTGCTAAGTAATTACGAGGAAAAAAAATTTTGAATTTGATTTACGTTATTATGAAAATCCTAAATCAAAATTAAAATTACCTTCACTGCATCCTACGTCATTAATTATTTCACCTAAATAAAATATATCTATTGTAGAATTACCAAGAGCTTTTGCATAAGTTTTATCTAATGCAAGTTCAAATGTTGCATTAATCTTACAAGCGTTATGCGATAAAACGTCTATTGTTATTGTATTTAATACAGATTACCCGATAATCGCATTCAGTAACGTGAGATAAGCGGCATCGTGACCACGGCGATAAACTCTTTAGTTAATGGACGACATTTACTTCATTTTATTACCGTTACTGGGTTAAGTACATGTTTTACTGCTTGTGCACACAAGTGAAAACAATCACGGTAAATTGTTTCTTAATAATTTACTCCTTTATTAAATACTTCAAAGTGGGTCTTATAATAATCCATTATAAATGGGTTTCGAGAAAAACAGGAAAGATGTTCATCATAAATAAAGTAACAACAAATTGTCGAAACATGCAATAAAATATGATGTTATAAAGATATATTAATAGATGAACATAAGAATATTCAACTTTATCACAAGACAAATTGACTTAAACATTACGCATAAGATTCGTCCCAAACGGATTGTCATCCCTTGAGGGGACAAGAAAGGTTATCGAGGGAACTTCAGTTTATATTACACTTATTGTGATTGAGTGTCCCCCGGACCCTTGAAGGACTACCGCATTACATTTACATTGTCAGGAATATAAAATAATGCTAACGCTTTCTATACTCATAGCGCCAAACTAGGTTTTTTCCTGGTTAGAGAAGTTAAAAATAAAAGTTGTTACCGTTCCAATCAAATATTGTGTTTATTCAAATCTCTACAATCATAAAAAGTTTTAGTCAATGCACAGGTTAAGACTCTAATCTTATCTGGGATTAATTACAGACGTCCATGGGCGGCAGTGGCCAATTACCATCAAGTGAACTGCATGCTTGTTTACTTCTATACCATAAAATAATATATAATATATGCAGTATAAAATAACCAAAATAAGCACTAAAATATAAATTGGCATCTTGCAAGATTTAAGCGACGATATTTATCTCATTTTATAAAAGGTAGACAATCCATAAGTCGTTTTGTAAAGGTCAAATCTGACTCACTTTATGAGTCAACAGTGAGGGAAGCTTTCAACCTTTATAAACTAGCTTTCGCCTGGCGATATTCGAATTTCGAAAGTACTAAATTATACCGGAAGTACAAAACGTACCTCAACAACATCATCATCAATCCACTACGGCGCCATTGCTGGACAAATGTCTCTTCTTAGAGCGAGAAGGATCCGTAAGCCACGTAGGTAGACTGAAAAAAAAAGTTTCAGGAATGCAAATTTTCATATGTTTTTCTTCTCAGTTCAAAGGAGTCATACTCGTCGCTCTGATTAATCTGATCTGAATTTCTAATATTTTCTTAAATTAGAGCATATCTAATTATAAAACCATGGTCACCAGATTCAGTGGCTAAATTCACTCACGGCTATCAATACTTATATAGTATCAATAAATAACTATCACCAAAAATATAAGTCTCTGACTCATCATATATCGATGGTCTCTCCATGGCCGTGCCACAACTATGGTCAACGTATTTAAATGTTTAATGAAATGAAAATGAAATGAACTTTCTTCATTTTGTATAGGCCCACGGGGGCACTTACAAATTGTCATTTACAATATTTTGCTTACACTAGCACCGGATCGGAAGATGACCTCAACTGAAAAGGTCCGGCAAGACACTCAGCGGGTTCCTTTTTTTGTAATACTTTTTTAACAACTTGTTTAATACATGGGCAATAAAAAGCTAGCTCCAGTATATTGTCTTAAATTTGACTAAACAGGAGGCATGCTTAGCAAGATACGCTATAATTATATCTCACTGTCTAAACCCGACAATGATGACCACCCGCGTGGCCGAATGGTTATCATACCGGTCTGACGCGCAGTGGGTCCCGGGTTCGATTCCCGGCCAGACAGAAAT
>DWNE01007661.1:0-12072 GCA_018249875.1 Cecropterus toxeus | reverse complement strand
CTGGCCGGGAATCGAACCCGGGACCCACTGCGCGTTAGATCGGTATGGTAACCGCTCGGCCACGCGGGTCGTCAGGTCATGAAAGGTCATTTACTTTGTCATACGCTAAGTGTGAAAAACTCCTTACACAATTTAAATAATTTTCGTGGAAATTAGCCGATATGTACGAGTTATTTGCGTGGCTGGAACCATCTATCGCTGCGGCGATCAGTAATTAAAAACGAATAACGGAATTCACTGAAACGAACTATATTCTATGACTGCTTGGTTTATTTACTTACGCTGTTAGAAACAGATAACGGAACGTACAAATATAATTAGGTTTTAATTGTTTGAATATCGGTTTTATTGTTTATGTTTTATACAGTTGAAGGCTTGGAATGACTTACCCCGTCTAGCCTCGATGGATGTCGGAACCTATGGATGTCGGAAACGCCGATTAAGGAACAAAATCTAGGCAGTCAGTACCATGACTGTGTAACATCAACATATACTATGTACACCAATACGTATGCCAGACGATGACTGGTACAAATTAAATTAAGGGAGGTCTATTTTCAGTGGTAGAAGTTCAACAACAAACTGTTATTCGTTCAGTAAAACAAATGAAGAATGTGTCCAGCAATTGATTTTGTAAACGGCATAAAATCCTATGCCTTTTGCCGTATCATACTAGTTAATTAATTATTAAGATATATATCTGGCTAAGATTAGATCCCAGAACCTACTGCGATCTGACTTGTATATATATTTTTTTATCAGACTGCATGCAGTCAACCTGATGGTAAGTGATCACTGTCGGCCATGGACACCTGTAAGCTACTTCATATAGAACAGGAATTCCAGCTGAAGTCGATCACAGATGCGTTGCTATGACGACTAGGATGTTCGCCTCAAATACAAGTGTTCCGGCAACCTCACCATCCCACCGAAACGCAAGAACTGCTTTACGCTAAAAATAGGTGCGGCGGTGGTACCTCCCCGTTCGAACTACACTGGTTCTACCACCTGATAAATATGGTAATATGGTGACCGTTCAGTCATAGGTGTTTTAATTATTATGAAATCATTAGACGGGGTAGAATATGGTTACAAAGCATATTTTAGTAATTTGAAACTCATTGTCTGATATAGACAGGGCTTTTGAGGGCGGGTGTAATTGAAATTCTGTTACCTGTGAACCTTTATGTCTTTAATTGAGCTATGTTTTATTGAGACTAGAGGTATTCTACATTTTAGGGTCCCGGTAATTATGCGCCTTTATACCCTCTGCCGAAGTATAATTAATTTGGCAAATGATAAAATATTTAGCGAAAATTATTAACGGTGTATATTAAGGAAGACTAAAATTCTCTGAATTATTAGAACATGTGAGTAGAATCTGAATTTAGTTAACTAGCAGGAATTCATCTTTATAATAATAATTTGATTTGGTAAGTTTGTAGTGTACGTAAGAATAGTATAAAGGTATGTTGTCTGTGTGTGCATGGCTAAGCTATAATGTAATAGATTTAGGACAGTAATAAAAGAACTCTCATCCCAGCGTTGCGTTTATAAAAATAATGTTTTATAACATTTAGTAGCGTGTTATGGTAAGTGGTCACCGCCCACCATTCACATCTATTTCTAATTTCTGTTTCTAATTTGATAATCTTTTGTTACAGATTACACCGTTCACAAGTTTCTGTAGGGTAAGTAATTGAAGTTATAGGAGCATTGATGTACATTAAATATTAACAAGTCAAATGAAATCTTTGTTAAGAACTAAATAAAATATTGCTACTAAAAGAGCATGTACGCGAGCATAGTCATGAACGAAGCTAGTGTAGGGTGAACCAAGCGATGTGATAGCTCTTCAGGGAGCATTAGATTCAAGTAACAAATGGTCCGCTATCTTATAATTCTGTTCGCGTAGTTTTGTTATAGATGCTCCTTTGTTTAACAACACTTCTGAGAACAGTCTTATTAATAGTACTATTGAAAATCCAAGAAGCATTGAAAGAGAAGAGAGCAGTAAAAGTAGAGCCTGAATTTCAAATCTAAAACTATTACATTTCAAAAGCAGAGGGATGTATCATTGTATTAGGCAAGTATATCATTCTTCAATATTTAGTTGATAAAAGGTAGTTTTTCATTCATTTTCTTATACGACAGGATTTTTGTGTTACATAAAAATTAGTTTTTTTTAATCAACTGTTTCAAGTTAAAGAAAATGTATGGAAACCTAAAGAATAAAAAAAACCCTAAAGTTGCGTGAAGTCTATAAATCCACACTGTCCTAAGCCCTTCTCATTCTCATAACTTATTACTCTAGAGAACAATGGATTTGTGACCTCAAGTAGAAGTATAATTTTGTTCGTTTCAAGAGATCCGGCTCAAAGGACCAATTTTTGTACCGAATATGCTTAGGATTTGAAATGTAAGGATCGCCTGTATAATTTTATTTGACGTTACGTCCTTAAAAAGTCGCCATTTTTAAATAGCGCAAAATATGGAAATCAAAAGTATAAGTTGTCCAGGTAAATAAAATATATCCATGTACAATTTTATGTAAGTCGGACTAGTGGTTCTTGTGTGATTGATAAACAAACAGACACACACCATCTCATTTTTAGGGCTCCGTACCCAAAGGGAAAACCCCTACTATTAAAACTTCGCTGTCCGTTTGTCTGTTAACAGGCGTAATAGCTAGACAGTTGAGATTTTCACAGATGATGTATTTCTCTTGCTGCTATAACAGACTAAAACAGAATAAAATAAACATTTATGACGAGCTTCCATGTAAAAAACGCGATTTTTTGTAGTTCTTTATAGTAAATGGTACGGAACCCTTCAGTCCGACTCGCACTTGGCTGGTTTTTATACATTAGTATAGTTGGATGTGGTTTTCTATAGACAGCTATAAGTCGAGTGTAAATTTACAGTAACAAGCAATAGTAAAAAATATCCTTGTTTCGAATACAATATAACATCAATTAAATTACGGTGTGTTTCAATTGAATCGAAATTCAATTATTTTCAATAATAATGTTCCATACAATTTACCTAATTAACTGAACATTACTTTCAATCGCAATCTAAAAGCTCTATTCAATCTGAGTTATTGGCCTCCATCTTGAATCTAGAATGGTCTATAGTACTCCAGTGCTATTGTTTGATTATTAATAGTTCTACGCTGAACATTTAGGTTTCTTTATTGCTGAAGTTTAGAGATTCATTTTCAAGCAGCCCAAGCAGGTAAAGCCATAGGATAAGTAAATAGTTTTTAAGTGTGCAGCACTACTTAATCATACCGTTGAGAAAATAATATTTAATAAAGAACACGTTTATATTTAATTTCCATAATAGTGATGTCAAATAATTGCAAAAAATAGACATTATAAATATTTTCTAGATATAATAAAGCTTCACTCAAAATAACTACGAATAATATTATACCTATAAGTTAGTTCAACCACCTACAAGCTAAATCCAATAAACGTAACCTTGTTAAAGTTAACATTATTTGCATTAGGCTTAACATATTCAGTAACTTAGATTTTCTAAGGCTAAGGCTGGTCGAGTACAGTCGACGAGAGAAATAATTAAATGTACTCATATAAATACTATCTAGCATTTGTTGGTTATCGTGACTGGTATAAAACTTGCTACAAGTTTTTGTAATTGCAACTAATGTACATGTTAAGCTACATGGGGCGCGGTCCAGGGTTTCATGGGTGACCGTTGGTGCCTTAATTTTATTACGAGGTGACGTTAAATAATGAGTCAAGGTTGTACGCCAAACATTGGATAATCTTTGGATGTGTATTGTTTTTATCAATTTGCAATCGAGCATTGTTACGAAAAAGAGCTTCGTAACATATGATGGATTTTAGACATACAGATGTTAAAACCGTTTGTTAGTTTGATTTCGGCGATACTACCGCCATATGTGTATCTATCTTAGAACAGTAGTGCTATTAAGCGCTGTGGTATTCCGGCTTAATGGGTCCACACCCTTTAAGGGAAACGTAGTTTCCCGAAGCATTCCAACCTCACAGGTCAACTGTGGCCAACATTAGGAAAGTTACACTTATCTTATTGATTGGGTTTTATTATAGATATAGATGTCCATGATTTAAAAACAACTTAACTTCATTTGAACTAAATGCTCGTTTGCTGATTCCAGTCTATACTAATATATAAAAAGTTGATGGTGTGTGTCTGTGTGTTACTCACTTACGCAAGAACCACTGGTCCGATTTCGCACGGATGTAGCTGATTTACGTGGTCAACTTATAGGTTTCTTTCGATTTCGACATTTTTCACTATTTAAAGATGGCCACTTTTTTATGTCCCTTAGCAAAGCACGAGTACTTCAGCTTGTTTGATAAAAAAAAAAAACGAAAGTCATACATTTTTGACGCTGAATGTACATTTGATCAATACAAGTTGTTAGTTTTAGATTTGCATACACTGTGATAACATTACGACCGGCCCGAGCCGAGGATCTTGTTGATAACTTGTGTCTTATGTGTGTATGAATACATACATACATAAGACAACAGTATGTATGTACCTACGTGTGTACGAGAAGTAAATCTCTGTGTGTATTGTACCTGCTAATCTCTGAAACCGCTCAAACGATTTCTATGTTGACGACGTTTTAAAGTGATCACCGTACCTGTCTGACACGAAATGGGTTCCGGGTTCGATACCCTGCCAGACAGTATCAGAATGAAGGTTTAAAATTTTTGTTCTGGGTCTGGGTATTTGTATGTATTTGGAGAAATACTAGTGTGGGGCTAGAGGGTCGACCGACTTATACATGAGGTGACAATTTCAATCTTAAGTGATCTTCAGGTAGAACTAATCAATATAGCATGGTCACATATGTCCTTGAGTGACCACTTATCATCAAATGAACTGAAAGCTCGTTTGCTATTTCTATTGTATATTAAAAAACATTAAAATTGCGATGATACCAGAAAATCTTAAAGACACCACACAGATACTGAAGTAATAAAATACTTCAACCATTAGCGTTAGCGACGTTGATACGACTTTGGGACCAAAGCTTTTATGAGGAAAGGAAAGTTTTTTCATATCAGCGTATTAATAAAATTTGTTCCCTTTGAAAATATTGGATACACTTGCGTTCACCCGTACATAAATCTATGGCCACGAAATGGTTAAAATCGCTTCACGCTACAAGCGTTAGCGTTAAGCGGTAAATGTATAGATGTAAAACGTTATAGGTTGTTTAAATGCGGCATTATGTCTGTTTTAATGTAACTGGATTGTATGCTGTATTTTGATTTGAAGGGTGTGATAAAACTTCACAATTAATTATGTACCTCGGGTTTATAAGACAGCTATTATAGATATTTGTGGATGTCACTTCACAATAGATTATATTTTTTTGTTAGTTTGTTACATTAATTTTATAAAAATACCTAAGTTTTATATTATTCAATTGAAAAAGTTTGCTTTGACAATCTCATGCGAATTCATAAGTATAATGATTATTAAAGTCCATGATTTATTTACTATTGATATAGAAAATTATTTACATATTGCCGTGGGTAAAATATAAGATAGAAAAAATAAAATAATAATATTTAGCTTCATTAAATGAGTTAATGTAAGAAAGCGGATAAGCTGACGTTTTTTGTGGCCTCAACGAAACGTTCAGAGTAACAGATGGCTTACAAGTGTTACATGATGAACGATACGGTGAAACGGTATAAAAGTAAACTTGTTCAATATAGAAGTTTTGCTGTTACTGTACGAAATGAAGATGGCGATAAAGTAGGTTAGTGGAATTAACTAGTGTACAAAACCATTGATATAGTAGAAAATAGAGGTCAAATCTAGTTACGGAAAAATATCTATTAGAGGTTTCTTGGCTATGTAATGGTTGTTTTGAGTTTTGATGAAGATTTCTTTGAGAAACACATTATTCTAATTATTCTAACCTATTAATGGCGGGTTTTCTTTCAGAGTGTTAGAGGTATAGACCGTTTTTTCGTAACGGCTAAAATAAGTGCTAATTAAAAAAAACTGAGACTTTTGTTTTTTACCACGGTCCTTCTTATTGATTAGATAAGGTTCATTCACTATGATATCATAGTTCAATTCAATTACGTCTAATATTTAATATTACTAATATTAAAAAAACTGCATATCTACAGTTTGCGGGTATTGTATCACGTCCTAATTAAAAATACTGTGGTGCCTGGAATTTTATCACGGACCTTCTTATCGAGTGATCAATATTGAACCACACATCACAGCTGAAATTAATAAATACAAAACTATTAGGATTGCAATATTTTATGATAGGACTATATTCAATAAAGCTTATTACTTGCTCCACCAGGTGTCAGCAGTAGTAGACGACGTGTACTCTGAACATTCCCATGTAGCGGGGTCGTTCACCATGCTGGCCAGCTCCCGAGCCCACGTCGGTGGCTCCCTGAACGCCCGGGCGTTGCCTGGTGCCAGGGTTCATACCAACTTCATTGGGTGCTTGAAGAAGGTAAGTGATACTATTTGTTGATGGGAGTTATATCGGAGTGTAGTTATCACAAGATCGACAACAGCTGGCGATACATGATCCTGAATCACGCTAGTGAAGTTTTATAAAGGTTTTATGTCACCTCACGTCTACCTCCAGTATGACTCCAGACTCCAGAAACAGACAGGTTTCAAGACCCTTAAAAGAGGAAAAGAACGTGTTATCACATGAAATAACTTGAAAAATAGAAGTCAACTAACTCCAACCTCGCCAGCAACCCCGGACGTTGTTAACCTTGTATATCAGGATAATCAAGTTGTATAATGAGACAACTTGATTATCCTGATATACTTCTTCTTGATCAAAAAGTTTTAAAGTATTCCTTGTTGATACAGGTGGAGTTCTCAGCGGACACTCTTCGCTTGAATCTCATAGACCTGGCGAGAACCGGAAGCAAGCTCATCACGGTCACCGGGAGATTGGAATATGCATGCACGGCGACCGACTCCGCAGATCCAGTCACTTTCACCACGAGAGATGCGCATTTGGTGAGTGAACTGGCAAATTCAATTTAAAATACAACTTTCAAATGAGCAGCAGCGTAATCCTATGCAATAGCAACTCCCACTGTGGTCACTAGCATACGTGGCAGTTGCGGTGGCTATTGGTAATCTTCAGTAAGGCAGGCCTCTAGCTATTTGAAGGTGGTAGAACCAATGTAGTTCGACCGGGGAAGTACCACCGCCACACCTATTTCATTGCCGGCTTACTTATGTATGAAGCCACCATCTTAATCCTCGAGAGTAGCAATGCACCTGTGATCGAATTCATATAGAACCCCTGTTCTATATGAAGTAGCTTATAAATGTTCATGGGCGGCAGTAATCAGGTGGACTGCATGCTCGTTTGCTACTTCATTCTTATAAAAAAGGACCTTAAAAGGCTTATGGATGGATCGTGTCTTTTACGTAAAATACACCAAGATATATAACATTAGTCAAATTATAGAAAAGTCGAGAGCATTATATTTCTATGTAAAGACTGCGTGTAAAAAGAAACAATTACACCATATATATATAACGTACTAGAATGAAATACAAATGTACAAAACGAATATATTTCTTGCATCAGTTTCTAATTAAGCGCGCCTTATTGAAAAAGCTTGACCGTAATGTTTTGTCACATATATTTCTCTGATCTCCGCTTTAGTTTGATGTAGTTTTGGACGAACAAAAAGCGTTTTTTTTTACCAGCGTAAATCCTTAACATTTTTTGGACCATCCATATTGTTGTATCAACTTCTTGTATGTCACTTAGACAGGAAATGCAATGGCGTAGCGTTGGTACCTGGTGTGTGGAGCCGAAGTTGAATTCGCCGCTCACCCATTTAGCAAAAAAAAAAATGACAGAATCAAAATTGATGACCAAAAATATAGGTCACCAAACCTAAATACTCTTTGACACCGGTGTCTGAGTATTTAGGTCAGTTTGTAAATATTCTGCCCCCTAATTGTGCCGCCTGGGTCTCGAGGTTATTTGTACAAGAAATAATGGTTGTGTAGTACGAAAAGGATTGTTTATATGATTCGGTTACCATCAGATGAGCTGCATGCTTGTTTGCTACTTTCATAATATAAAAATAATTGTTGCCCCCAAAACGTGCTGCTCAGGGCCTAGGGCATCTCACCCCAGCCCCCTGCTGCGCCAGAGTAAATCAATGTCATTCTGGATTACATGCTGATCATCCATTTTTGTATATATACGACCCTGTCGTGTGTGGTCACACGCCAAGTAAATTCTTTTAGTGATTTTATAAAAATAAACGAATAACCATATCTTCGAGTTTCATAAATGAGAGCCTTTGAACATTGCTTGTCAATCATAAGATAAAGTGTCAAGTTACTTTGAAGAGCGTAATGCCTCAAGGGTTAATCTTAATGGGTCTTTTGAGCCCCGTTATATATGTCTAGCTACATATACGAGTATATCACTGGATGTTCGGAACTCCAAACTTAGATTCAGTGTATATCGGTTTTTCTCTATTTGTTGAATGTTTATTATGATACTATAGTTCAATGTTCTTAGTCTGCAAACACCTGAGTTTAATTCCCTTTAAATTTTGTTATGAATTTTAGATATTATATATTATTATATTGTTCTACGTATTTCTCGTGGATCCGTCCACTTGGATTATGTACCGCGGTAAACAACATGTGATAATCCAGGCCATAAACTGTCTGTATGCCAAATTTCATTCCAATTCAATGTGTTTCAATAAAAAAGTATGTAAGTTTCAATTTATGTGTTTGTACAACTTGTTATGCCAATAAAGAATTTCTAATTTCTAAAAAGTCGTTTTTCGTATTCTTTATATCTGGATGTTTGTGTATCATAACACACGAATTGATGATTTTGTTATTAAATTTATAAGACAATTTTTAAGACACTTTTACTTATATTAACGTTTTCATATTTTATTAATAAGTTAAAACCTACACGATGCGTTTTCTCTGAGTTCATAGGAAACTTAAGTACATTCAGAATTCTCCACGAATGCCGTCCATTGTTTTGAAAGAAATTAAGGGCGGAAAGAATTGCTAGCCGCGGAAATTCTAACACAATCACCCACCTCATTACTCGAGCTGCGTGCACGAACTAAGTACCAATTAAAAACAATTGAACGTGAATTCTGAGTGCTCTTAACCCGCCGCTCGTGGACTTTCAATGTCACGGATTGTGTCGAGATTTCAAAGGAGCATAGTGGGTGTCCAAGGTTTGATACCCACTTCGACATATTTAAATTCGAATTAATTTGATTAATGAATAGCGGTTCAATAAATCGCTCTTCAACACGTGATTTTTTTAGCACGACATGAGTAGGCTCTTGTTTCTTTTAATGAAACTTTGCATTCATAATATTACTTCAGTTTCATGATCACGAGTAATTAATGTGGCTATGAATTAAAGATGGCTTACATAAATGTTTGTCTTGCTCCATTTATTTTATCCAGCACAAGTTTGCGAAGGTATATTATGAAATGATCACTTTTACTCACTAATTTATTATATTTCAGGTCTTCATTCAAAAACGTCCGAATCAATTGCCATTTAACATAGCTGAGAAGGAATAATGTTGGCTTTAATAAATTTATAAAAAAAAGACTGTAAATATAATACTTCTTAATCTAAAGTTAGTATTTTTAACATAAAGATAATAAAAATAAACAAAATAGTATAAAGTATAGTCTATTAATTTATTTTATTGTAAAACTCAGTCAATTAAATAATAAAATATATAAAACGATAAACCCGAATTCTATTTGTAAAATATTTTATTACATCTGCAACAATGGGTTAAATTCGGAATAGTCGGAATAAAGTCGGAACTTCAATTCGGGCGAAAGTCCGAAGCACTCCGAAGTGGCCTCGCAATGATTAGATCGGAATCGCGGTTATTGGTTTTCAGTTAAGCGTTAGTGCTATTTCGCGAAGTACTCGTTTTATAAGATTTAGTGGGCTTGAGAGGTCGAGTGACCTTGTCTTTTATGATGGTAACAAATATTTATAGTGAAGAAATGAAAATATATTTTTTTCTTTGTAATAGAAAGATTTTTCGCATATTCCAATATACTTAAAGGATATTATTCTTCTGACGTTACATTCGTTCATTATTTTGTTATTATTAGCAGTATTTTTTATGTGATGGTCGCAGTTCCTTATAGGTCATCTAGGTTTAAAACAATGTCAACTTTAAAAACTTTTTTTAAAGATTGAATTAAAGCTTTTGCAGACATCTATTTTAAGCACTAAATTATCTTTTAATGAACAGATTAGTTACTTATTATATGAAATTATTTTTCAAACAGCGCTGGAAGCTGGGCGCTGGAAGGGTCGTGAAATATTTTCATACACTAAGAGGGTGGCGAAATATTTTTACATGCTAGGGGCGGTCGTGTCTTGAAAATGATTAGATAAACACTGAAAACATTTTTCTCTTTTTATAAATTTGTGAGGTTCGGAAGCTTTGTTGAGTCGGCTCCAGTTGTTATCCTTATTGAAACAACATAGTGCAGAATACTCTTGCCTATCCTAGTTATTGAAAGCTGCAATAAGCCACAAAAAGGTTGTATTCACATGGTTTCGTTAAAGCATATAAAAAAACTCTATAAGAACATAAACTGCTGGACATACATACAGCAGTACTATGTTGATGTATGTGCAATATTGTACCACAAAAGGCACATTAGAGAAGAGCTGTGTGTTCTCTATTGCTGGAGGTTTTGTTAATAGACACCACGCATATGCGTTTTGTTGATATAAGGCTATAGGATACTGCTGTCCATTTTCCCGATTTTATCCCTTAGTCTTCTATTACTCCATACGAGAGAAGGAGTGGTGCTACTCAAGTCCAACACCATGCCAACATAAGTCCATGGCTTATACGTGCCGCATAAAAAACACATTTTCTACACTCATAGCCCCTACTAGGATTTTCTCCTGTGTCGTGGGTGCTATGGACACACAAAAACAAATGCACAAACACCCAGGCCCAGAAAATAAATCTTAATTCATCATTAAAATTTCTGTCTGGCCGGGAATCGAACCAGAGACCCGACTGACTGCACGTCAGACCCGTATGATGACCGCTCTGCCACGCGGGTCATCGTATATGCATTAATCGAACGATCCCACTGTCTGCACTATATTTATTCTTGTTCTAGATTCAGGTTTATTTAGAATCCCCAGTTTTGACGACCTTTTAGCTCTTTATGGAATACATTTTTATAAATTATTTTATAGTTGTGTGTGTGTATATGTTTTATAATTCTACGATTATGATGTAGATGGCCATTGTAATGACAATGTGTTTTACAAGCAAAATAATATAATTTAATAGACAATACAAGCGTAGATGTATCCAAAAAACAATATTATATTTATATAAGTAATAGAGAATCATAAATAAAATTGTATTTTGGTAAAAAATCAGATAGACGTATTGACCAAGCAGTCGAGTCTGAGACTAATATAAGAGCCTTGACGAGAAACTCCGTTGCTTTATAAAGGTAACGTTAGATGTCTTTAGAAACATGTTCCGATGGATTTCTATAGACGCATTGAGAGCTTTCCGCTGAAATCAGGTTACCTACTTTATTAGAGTATTGTCGACCACTCTTCAATTTGAAATGTTCTTTCGGTTACCAAATAGTACTGACAGTTTAATTGTATGAAATTCTGTGTTTTGATTGAGTTTGGATTGAACAGTTCCGATTAAATTATCCCTGTTGGGATTGATTACAAATATCCTTGGTTGAAGTAACTACTTATCGCCAAGTGGACATTATGCTCGTTTGATGCTGTAATCATATACAACGTTAAATCGTTTAAGTGGTTGTTCATAAGGTTGTAGGAGATTACTACGCACACAAACAGAAAGATATAAGAAGGATAAGAAAAATGAAATTAAAGCGTAATAAGGTTTTAGTTTTTTATAAATGTGAAGTAGCAAACGAGCAAGCAGCCCACCTGATGGTAAGTGGTTACTGCCGCCCATGGACATTTGTAAGCAACTT
>DWNE01007660.1:0-12076 GCA_018249875.1 Cecropterus toxeus | reverse complement strand
ACCTCCTCCTTTTTGGAAGTCGGTAAAAATGGATAACATTATTAAAATACCCCCTTCTATTTGGTTCTGGAAGATGTAAATATTGAAGTTCTATGAAAATTATCTAAGAAAATCCATCGGAGGCTGCCATTACTATTATAAATTTCAATATAAATATTGTCCACAAAATCATAAAAGGACTACCAGTTATCAAAACTGTGGATGTATATTAACAATCTCAATTTTTTAGGTGATGTATTGGCTAAAGTGGTGTACGGATAGTTTATGACTATAACACATTACTATTGTAAACTTGTCCAAAGCGGGAGAGCCGCGAGAATAATGTTATATGTAATATATTGGTAACGAGGTTACTTTGCAAAGGCATTACACAAAGAAATAGGATTACTCTTTGGTTAGGGCGAGGAGGTGAACTGATGCTCCTCTGGTATTTCCGTCACAAAATATACGAGGGTATATCGAGTATCCCAGTTAATAAAGTACGCTATCAAGTTCTAAGCTCGAAGATAAAAATTCAATCTAATAGCTTTCCTTAAGCTCTTATACTCGGAACGGGATTTCGTTTCCTATTGTTTTTTCTCCGATAAGGCATTGTTTCGAAGCTACGGCGAAGTGTGAAGCCAGATAAATTGCGGTTTTGAATGGACTGCCAAAACTTCGTAGTTACCGGCGGCACAAGTGCTACGCGTACGCCTTATACTAATGTAATAAATTGGTTTCCGTGTTTGGTAAGGCACGTTAAGCCATCGTTACCGATTAACATAGGTAACTATGCCTTTAGTATGAGTTTGTCACGTTTCCTCAAAACAATCATGTCTGTAAGTTTTCGTTCATACATTCTTATGTAAATTGCGCGTTTAAGTTTTTGTAATGGGCCATATTTTAAATTATACTTGTAATGATTCGTAAAACTAAAATAATGATAATTTGAGGTAACGCAATATACTCGTACTAAGAGTTTATTTGTTAAGTTTATTTGCTGTCTGTAAGCCATTTGAAAACTTCAAACACAAGTTACTTTATAACCTGTACTTTGCTCAACCGATGTATAAATATTGGATTCCTTATCCTGGGTGAGCCAGTTTTTATCAATAGGGTAGAGAATCCTAAAACGGATTGCTGTCAGTAAAATATACTCAAGGTGTCCAGTTAAAGAAGCTCCGTCCAAAAGTGAAATATAACAAGATTTTAGATGCTATTTACCTGACTGCTTCAAAGGGAGGGTAATGTTTTTCGACTCTTGCATGTATGGATGTTCATTTCTTTAGCACGTGTTACGGCCGAAACGGTTTGATGGATTATGACATACGACGTATCATTGGAATCTTGTCAGTTTGCGGAGTGACATCGGATAGTTATAAAAAATTGCGCCTGCAAATAGGGAGAAAAGGGGGAAAGCGACTGCTGCTTTTATAATTCGAATCTATGTAATTATAATCTCTATAATCTATATACGTGTATCAAATTAAAGTTAATAAATAGATAATCCTAAATATACACAATGGTTTTAGTTTTATATATTTAGAATTATCTATTTAGCGATAGTGTCCCGCGTTGCAGAGCGGTTTCCAAACCGGTCTGACAAGCAGTGGGTTCCGGGCTCGATCCCCGGTCAGACAGAAATGTGAATGATGAGTTTAGATTTCTGTTCTGGATCTGGGTGTTTGTGTGGTTTTTTGTGTGTCCATGGCATCCACGACACAGGAGAAAATCTACTGTACGCTAAACGCTCTGTACACTCATAGCCCCGAGTGTACAGAGCGTTTATGTTTCTTTAGTTATTATTTTCATGAAAACTTACGAAAAGCGTTACATTATTATAACAAAAAACCAACTGCTAAAATCAATAAACTTAAACTAAAGGCTTATCATTTCTAGACTCGATTTCAAGGGAAAAGTAAACGAAGCATGCTCTCAATTTTTGTGCTAGACGCATAGGTATGGGCGTTTTATTTCATTTTGTAGTTCCCTTGCCTTTTGTGTCAGCACTCTAGAGATTTCTAGAACAATTTCTCGTACGAATTGTTTTTTTGCTTTGAAAAGAAATTCCAAGACAAAGGATTACGATTCTTGAACAAATAACTACTACACTTTTAACTTCTGTAGGGTTCCGTACCCAAAGGTAAACGGAACCCTAATACTAAGATTTCAAAATTATAAGATTTTAGAATATCAGAAATGTTATTATTGTAATTGCATTTTATTGAAAGTAAAATACGTATATAATTTTAGTTTGTTATATTTTTATTATGTTTGTTATGTTTGTTATAAACAATATTGACACTGATCGCACAGTTTTCAATGAAATTGACCGTTAATTTAGATACCTTTTTATAGACAATACTAATTAAGACGCTTTAAGACGTTAAGATGCTTTCTACCCCCTACTATATTTATATATATAGTCCCTCACTAGGATTTTCTTCTGTGTCGTGGTTGCCATGGACACAAAAAGATGAATACACAAACACCCAGACCCACAACAGAAATCTAAACTCATCATTCAAATGCTGTCTGGCCGGGGATCGAACCCGGGACCCACTGCGCGTTAGATCGGTATTGTGACCGCTCGGCCACGCGGGTCGTCATTGTTTTATTTTATTTATGGGCAAAAAATC
The DNA here is from genome assembly GCA_018249875.1 of Cecropterus toxeus. Classification (NCBI taxonomy): domain Eukaryota; kingdom Metazoa; phylum Arthropoda; class Insecta; order Lepidoptera; family Hesperiidae; genus Cecropterus; species Cecropterus toxeus. Next base: position 9,458 of record DWNE01007660.1, on the reverse strand, counting down.
AAAATCATCCATCCATCAGTCCTTCGAGGTCCACTGCTAGACATAGACCTCCCCTAAATGGCGCCAGTCCAACCGATCCCATTTAAAAAACAATTACCTACAACATTATTTTCGACTTTACCTACCACAAGTAATATCAATTATATATTCCTTTTACGAGCTGTATTATATATGAGTTTACGCGAGCGAAACTGCAAATGACGGCAAGTATCTCCGTAAAGTAGTACATGTCAACCAAAACCCTCTAATATACATAAACGTAAAGGCTGTTTGCGGGATCCGCGTGACGTAAGCAGATACGACCTACAAGACAGTTTACGACTCGCAAACACTTTCTTTGTACGAGCTTCAAGAACTCGTATGATGCTGATAAGTGTTATGAGGCTCTGACGTTATCCGTTTAGTTTTCTTTGTTTTACGAGAAGAGTGTTTATATACCTACTTGTATATCGAACTGATTTTTTGCTGAAATTCGCGATATATTTTGTTTGACGACCCGCGTGACCGAGGTAACCATATCATATTGAATTAATTCAATGCATTGAAAAAAAAAACTTTTAAGCTTGTTAAAAATAATTTCATTACATTTTTAATAATAACAAATAATTCTTTGTAATTTTTCAATATAATGGTTTTTAACATTAGTTAAACTTTCCACTCCAGCCAAATCTTATAATATGATTGGTCGTGGATCTTTCTATGTAGAAGAGCGTTGAAAACTCTGAGAACCTAATCTTTTCGATGGAGGGCTAGACAACTCTTCACGCTCCGGCGAAACGATTAAAGTCACACGAACCAGGAATAAACATCCTTCTCGGAAACCCAATCTCATTATGTACTCAGATTTTTCCAGTAGATATGTAGTAATATTCAATAATCAATTGCCTCAGTAAGAAGATTAACTGCCTAAGACGGCTTGAACGTCCGCGGACAAATATTTATAGTACAAATAGATATTGCAAACGTTTACTTAGGCCGAAATAATTATACGGGTTTATTTATGAGGTGGAAATGTATTTTGCGAGTGTACTATTAATTTTCATTAAGACACGAGCACATGCCCTTTTTAGGGTAGGATAAGCGTCCAGGTAGAAATAGTAGGAATTTTGGTATACGTTTGTATTTTCATAGCATTTTTATTTATTATTTTATCAGACTTTGGTAACAAAGGAGCATGCAGTGCACTTGATGGTAAGTGGTCACTGTAGCCCATGGACATTTGTAAGTAACTTCAGAACAGAAGTTCTACCTGAAGTCCATTACAGATGCGAACACCGAAACACAACAACTACTTTATGCTACAAATAGATGTGGCAGTGGTAGCTCCCCGGTCGAACTACATTAGTTCTACCATCTGCTAAAATATAGCATAATTATAAATATTTTTGAGTTTGGCTTTGGGTAACGCATTTTTAAATGAAAAAAAAAATAAGAAGTAATATAGTTAAGTAGCATGGAATCTCTTTGGCAATAAATAACAAAGAAAATTTCTTTTTACTTCTGTAAAAAGAAAGAAGAGGAATTTTCAGAACCAGAACTTAGAAGTTTAATATTGCGTTTTAACAGGCGAAATAAATATATCGGTACCATCAAAGTCAGACTATGCGTTCTATGAGAGACAAGCTAAAATAATAATTTATTCTTTTCAAATTTCTTACACGGTAAATCTTTAGTTTTGAAAATAAGACTAAACGCCGTTCAATGATTAAACGAGTTCCCCGGTTCGTTATTCTGAAGGTAGGTCTTCCGTAAGTAGGTAACCTAAATTATTTAGGGAAAGAATTATGCACAAAATGTGCCAGCTCGTAGCTGGACAAGGAACAATGAAATAAATTTATTCCCATGTTTTTATTCCGAATGTCATTTTACCGGTGTTCTGAGATAAAAAACGGAGTTTTAACGCTAATTTTGGCTTTGCATAACCTTACAATGTTATGCATATAACCTAAATAATGGTATTTTAATGTTTTAGTACATTTTGCTTTATGTCCTTTTAAGAATTTATATTTTAAATTGATCATTTTCTGTTACAAAAATAAAAGTGATTCTATTGTATTACAAAACGACCTTAATTCTTTCTAAATACGAGTATGTTACACATTATTAGGTGCGCGGGTTAATTACGGTTTAAGTATTTTATAATAAAGTTGGCCTTTGTTAATCGTTCATGAAATAATGTAGCATTTTTACCGTATCATAACAGTTAGAAGAAGCTTATGCTCAGAGCAACGCCAATAGACCAAATTAATGTATCCAAATTAATAATCGTAACTACATACAAACTTTTATTGCGTAAAAATTACAATAAAATGTAGGTTAAAGCTGACTTAGAAGATTTAATCATATTTTCTTTGTTCTTCAGTAAGTAAAGACATTATAAAGACCGTAAAAAAAGCGAAGACATCACTCTACAAAGAATTGTATTTTTGAACTGCTGTTTTTTGTTTTTATAGTATTACTATTGATATGATTTAATGAGAATGGAAAAAGGTCAACGTCCGACGTATAAAAAAAACACTTCAATCAACGCGACACGTCATTACCTCATAAGGTCGTCACGTGCTATAAAAAGAACATTAGCTCGAGCACATCGCCACCGCCACCTTCCGGCCGTAAAGAGCAGACACTAAACCAGCTTAATTAAAACGTTCTATCTAAAGTATCTTCCTGTGAACATTGTATCTTAGTATACTAAATGCTATTTTTTTATTATATAAAGCAGCTAGTTATTTCTGTGGCCCTGTCTCGTTTATAACGATAATTAGTACCACCCACGTGGCCGAGTATGGTGACCGACCATACCGGTCTGACGCGCAGTGGGTCTCGGGTTCTATTCCCGGCCATACAGAAATATGAATGATGAATTTAGATTTCTGTTCTGGGTCTGGGTGTTTGTGTATTCGTGTTTATGTGTCCATGGCGTCCACGACACAGGAGAAAATCCTAGTGTGGGGCTATGAGTGTAGAAAGCATGTTTTTTATTTTTAGTATCTTATGTGTTAATTCAAAATTTAGTGTAATTTGACCACTATTATTTATGTGCAAGTATAATAAAAACACATACATCTGCAACAACTTTCGCATTTATAATATTAGTAAGATTTTGAAATACTTTTATACCGTGCATGTTAGGCAAAAGTGCCACAAATTATTCCATAACTTTTATGTCCCTATCGTACTTTACAAGTTCAGTTTTTGTCTATCATTCCTTACGAATCTACTGGCGCGTCTTAATGAATGCCTATGATATATTCCAAACTTTAGAGTGACAAAGTGATTTTAGTACCATAATACGAGGTACTATTTAAAAGTATGTAGTCAACTAATTCAAGTATTTGGTGGTATACTTTTTGTTAAAACAACGTTAAAAACAAATAATGATAATATTTACTTTACAAATTTTATTACGTGTGTCTCTAGTCTCTTTCAGCGAGGTAAATGTCCGTACGTGTCAAACGAATTCAAGCCATCAGGCCGTCATTATCTCACGAGGACGTCACGTCCTATAAAAAGAACATTAGCCCGAGCATTTCACGAACAGTCACTTCACGCCGTAACCCGTTAAGTGGTCAGCGAGCTGTTTGAAAAGGTGTACTTTACGAAGTGTATCTTCAATTATGTGAATTGGTATTGCACACTATCTATATAATATAAAAGGCAATACCGACTCACTGTTTTATATAAACGCACAGCCGAAACTACTGTACCTAGAACCTTAGAATTTGGTGCAGAGGTTCCTTTTATGGTGTAAGTGAGCGATAAGAAAGGAATTTTAGAAATTCAACTCCTAAGGGGATTAAATAGGGTTTTAAAGTTTCTATGAAAGTTCGGTAATTTTGTAGCAGGGTCTATGACCTTATTATCTGGCTTTATGGGCAGAAATAATGAATTAGGTATTCCAACATTTTTTGAAAATCAATCTCTAAGAATATAACATAGGGGTAGAAAATTTATGTATATAGGTACATACTTTTTTGAATGTTCAACGAAGTGGGCACGGGTCTGCTAGAGTTACATCAAAATGTATACGTGTACTGTGTGGGTTCAGCCTAAAATAACTTTCCGCCTACCGTCTTTACGTTACGTTTCTTACGCCTTATCCGTCTTTACTGCGCCTTACTATGTATGTTTCAGACTATGAAAACTTAAAATAGAAAAAAACAATTTTTTTAACCAAATAGTTCATTATACTTGTACGTTGTATGCACAGAAACTTAACCATTGTTTATTCGGAAATTTATTTACCAACGTATCGGGCTTTACATAAACTTTAAAATTCCATTATATTTACCTTGAGAAATATCGTATATTCTATGTAAATAATAATGAGTCATTTTGATTGGAATCTCACTAACATGTCCTGATTAATGAGTCCTCCTGTATTATTCTAAACTAACGAGCAATCTGAGATAGCATATTCTAATATTAACCGGTCTCATTGGCGCCGAGCTTACCGTTTGTAATTAAACGGTGCGCCGTCCCGCGGGACATCAGATCAATGTGCTCTGGGCGGGACAACGCGGATTAATGTATCTCCGCCGGGATAATGGATATGTACTGATGTGTAACCGTGTTAAATGTTAAAACGTGATAGGACGTGTAAATGTTGCGGTTTTAAAAGGTAAAACTTTGTAGTTGGACTGCGGTGGCTCTATGTTAGATTCGTATGGTGCGTACAAGCGGCAACATATCCGATTTTGATTACGGATCCGATACTCGGCCAGGCATACATTGAAATGATTAGACAGGTTTCTGTTCAGTGTTTACATTGTTGTATTTTTACCTTAGTGTGTGCCCAACGACCCCAGAACGAGGAATAATAAAATAACGAAACTTTAGTACAACTTCATGTTGTAGAACCAATTATACTTAAAATAAAACTGTATACTATCCTATCCTAAAAAAATATGCCTACGTCCAGCAGTGAACCTCGAAAGGCCGACGAGCTCTACAAAATGCAGAGAATTAAAGGTTTTAAGGAATGTAGAAAAAATATACCTACAGCCTTTGTATGTCTCTTCTACATGCCTTTAAAGTTTCTAGACCTTCTTAGCTGTGGTTCTGATCAAATCCCGTATGTAACTAAGATAACTAAGAAAATAGAACTTTAAGTGCCAATTTGTAAAGTTTGAAACAAAGTTACATATATATTAATACATTTCCTTTCTATTACGTCTTCAGTCCATTTCATCTCATATAAATTCAATTCTACTAACATAATTTATACATGTAAACGATGATAGATCATAGCACACAAACATTACATTCACGATATTTGAACTACGACATGACGTGGGTACGGACGCAACTATACACCCATAAGAGTACAAATTAGTTTAAAGCTGGGCATAATGGGATTACTATTAGACCCTTTGAAAGCTATGTGTAAAGTAATTCATATGTAAATAGTGTTAGCGAGTAGGGCAGTGTTCGTTTAGGACGCTAGTATGTAAATATGTTTACTAACTCCGGTCAGAGTATGACAGACACTTCTTTGAGAATATCATAACATGAAATATATTTTCATCTAAAAGGTCGAGGCCATGTATTGTATATAAGTGTAATTAATTATAGTTCTTTGACAGAATTACTTAAGTATGGCTGTATGGAATAAACACTACCCTAATAAATGTAGGCATGGCGGTATGAACATCGCGGGCTTAAAGGTATTTTTGATTGGACTTTATTATTCTAAAGAGTACAAACTGATACAAGACTGCAATCTAAAATTGATCACTAAAATTTTCTAAAGTTAAGTATAACTAATTAGAATACTATTAGTAATACTTTGTGGAGTCGATGCGAAGAATTCGAATTCTTGTAGGTAGGTGGACGCAATCTATTAAAATTACCCTTCCACCTAATCTATTAAGGTTTTGGTCACTGATATTTCAGAGTAGCAGATGTGCTGCATTTCAGTTTGTATATTTCATTGTATTACTAAGATTACTTACGATATATATAAGCAGTACATGGGATTAGGCGTACTTAATAACTTCTACTTGTTCATGTACAGTTACTTGCAATCCCAAAGTTAGCTATTGTTAAGGTGCACAAGCACTTAGGTTGTTAGTCAATGCCATACTGATGTAACTACTCTCGACTCGAGTGCCCTAGTCTCAGTGCACCTTGTTATGTTTCCAAACAGAGATTTAACTAGATATTTTAAATCGATATTTCTGTAAGTTACTGTGCATCTCAGGAACATTCGTAACTTTTGAACTTAACGTGCCCAGCAATGGGAGGTTGACGCTATACATACATACATACAAATAAAAAACCTAACATTTGACATTATTAGTACCTACCTCAGTTAACGAAAGATTACGTTCTGTTTGCATAACATCGCTTTCAATTCATAAAACTAGCAATTGTTAAGGTACAAAAGCACTTAGGTTGTTAGTAGATGCCACGCTATCGATGTCCCTGCTCTCAGTTCGAGTGGTCTAGTCATGGTGCACCTTGTTATACCTCCGTACACAAACTAAACAAACGTAGGAGAGAAGATTATTAAGTTGTTACGTAGTAATGGATTTAAGGAAAATATTCTAACTATGTTTTAAATACACCGGAAAAGTTTATTATCTAATAAAAAATATATTTAATTTGATCGTTTTTGTTAATAACTGATATTTAATATATCATCGAAAAAAATATATTCAAGTTCAAGTTCATTCAAGTTTATTTTGAAGATGGTAGAATTTTGTGGTTTGACTCCGGAAGCACCACCGCCATGCCTACTTCTACCTTATACCGTTAGTAGTTTTAGTCTGAAGGATGTAAGGAAATCATATTTAGGACTAAGACCGTCGACTGAGGCCTTAAGGCTTGACTTTAAAAGTGGCTATGCGTCCTAGCAGACCTCAGGTAAGACTCTCATCTTATAGGGTTAATTACAGATGTCAGATGATTGATGGATGGTGGGAGCCTCTTATCATCAGTTCATTTGCTACTTCAATATTTTTAAATTGCATCGTTTGAGTTTGTTCTAATAAATAAAGAAATATGGTAGTTTACAAATAGAAGTAATATTCATTCATCAAGTATAAAGTCATTCAAATTTCACTGCTTTATAAATCTGCAAACATTCGCTAAGGCTAGAACCTCAAATTGTCAGAGTACATGCAATTTCGCTTTGTATTCTGTCGATATTGTTGGTCTTGGCTGAAGTGGGTAGTTTATTCGCAACTTACCTTGTTATGTAGTTCAAAGATCATACACGGGCTTAACCAAGCAAAGGAAGCTACTCTCTAGTAGTTTGTTAATACATACTTTGATTTTATTGTGGATGATTGTACATTATTTTAAAAATGTAAATGTGAAGAGCTAATAATGCTAAAAGTGGTCCGATTTATTCTGATTTTTCTGAATCCGACGGTTTCCTACCGTTTTCTTGAGGTAGTCAGTCCATCAGGTCGAGCATGTCTTGTATATCCCTTGCCCAGGTGTAATCTCTATTTTATCGAGCACTTTTATATGCCATCGATTGTCTGCCCCATTCACAATGTGTCTTGATCCATTGCGACTTCAGCTTGTTAATTTTAAGAGCTATGTCAGATAAGTTTTGTTGTCGTTAAGGTTTCTGTCGTGTAGGGAAATACCAATAGCTCTTTTCTAGCTCGATTAGCGACTTCAAACTCACGTATGCAGCTTACAAACAATAATATCTATAATACGTACTTCAAGTAGTACAGTGACGCACTCTATCCCGTACATATCAACAATTTTGGTAGTAGTTATTGTCTCATTGTATTTCTTACTGCCCCTTTATTTACCAGAACTTTATATAAAAAATGCCATCATATTTTAGTCTCGTAACTTTGCCTTTATTGACGCTCATAATCACATAAATTGGAAGCAGGACAGGAAAATGTTAGTAACATTATATGTTGAATATATCGCAATAACGTATCACGATACTCTATCAATGTCATTGCTCTTGACTCCAGTGGACTTGAGCTCACCTCGTATCAATTTTGCTTTAATAGTTAGTGTGTTATAATAACGATTTTTAAGACAAAATAAATATAACGCCATCTACACTCACAGCCCCACTGTAGGATTTTTTCCTATATCGTGGGTGCCATGGACTCACAAAGACGAATACACAAACACTCAGATTCGAAACACAAATCTTAACTCATCATTCATATTTCTGTCTGGCCGGGGATCGAACCCGGGGCTTACACGCGTGTCAGACCGGTATGGTGACCACTCCGCCACCCGGGTCGTATTATAAAAATTTCATGGCTTATAACGTCTTTCATGTCCCACGGCTAAGCAATTTTCTTTCACAAATAGGGACGCATAGAGAACACTCTATCATGCTTACAATGGAGATTGATGACGTAAGGTAGGGATTAGTGGTCAGCCCGTGTCGGATGTTATTTAATTGACCTTTAGCCTCCAATAAGATTTAAGGAGTATACAATAATAAAAAGCGTAATAGATGATTACATGCGTCTTCGAAGAGGGATAGATAGAGGTATATCAGGTGTGAATTTAAACCTGTACATCACAGGTCTTAGTCAATATCAAGCATTATTTTTACGATAAAAACCATGTGTATAATATAAGCTATTATTAAACTCTTTAGGTAAATTGTTTTTCAATTGAAAAAGAAAGAAAGAATCATGTGGTGTGTATCATTTCAAATGTGGTTGATGAGGTGAATTTATATCTCAATAATATACTAGTCAATTTCTTGAACAAGATACTTTAAAATTTATGCAGTGTACTGCGTTTTTTATTCGAGTTTAACAACAAGATTTGAAAGAATCTTGTTACATTGCTTGATGTTGTTATTATCCTTAAGTGCTTCATTGTACGTTGTAAGCGTAAATTACATTATCCACGGCATTGCTCTCCACTGGAGTGGTCCGTCCTCACCTTGATAATGTCGCCGGAATACACTTCAACTTGGTAAAGGTAGTTATTCTGTAGTAGTTCGCTAATTAAGTTATCCACTAGTGATTAAAGTGCTTTGTTGTTAGTGTGTTAAGTTGCTAGGCGTAGCTAAGGTGTATTTATATAAGATTTGAATGCCAATATGGTCGATTGATTATTCTGTTTTTTACACGACTGTGTCAGAACCAGGGTAATGTTTTCGATCGTATATATGTATGAATATATGTTTGTTTGTTTATATATATGTTCATTTTTATGGCATAAAGTCTATACGGCATAGTGGATTGTGACGTATGACATGATTATCGTTAGGATCGTGTCAGTTTGCAGTACGACCACAGACAACCCAATCTCGAGACATGTCATCTTGACGATTCTTTAAGTAAATTATTCTGTAAATTTAAGAAAAACGGAGACGCGCGGGAGGGCCGGGTGACGTCACTTACGAGATGTGTAGCATTTACGTATCGATATCGCTTAGAAAAGTACATAAAATAATTTAATACTGAATATAAAATTATTCATTTTAAAGCAATACCGTTGATTACAAT
>DWNE01007659.1:0-12077 GCA_018249875.1 Cecropterus toxeus | reverse complement strand
GAAGTTGCTTACAAATGTCCATGGGCGGCAGTAACCACTTACCATCAGGGCTGCTTGCTCGTTTGCTACTTCATATTAAAAAAAAAAAACAAACAAACTGTAATGTATGAGTTCATGTAAAATGAAATAATCCGCAATGACTATTATTCTACTGAATATTTTATTGATCTTGTTTAAGACAAATAATAAAAAATACTGTTTGTCAATTACACCAATGAGCAAGACAATATAGAGATTTAAGAATCTATATAGAGATTTGAACTACAATTTATTCATTTCATGTCCAATTGAACGAAACAGACTACTTTTTTTGCAACTTTTACTTTATATCATTAAATTAAGTGGTTTTTCTTTATTCATTTCAGTTTAAACATCACGTACAACTAGTGATACCTAAACAAGGCCCCTCGGGGGAATTATGGGATGTGACGTACAAAAATCTTAACAACGGTGTTTCGGAAACTAAGGAGTACGATTACGTGTTCGTATGCAACGGCCATTACAACACGCCGTTCATACCAAGTATACCAGGACTGAAGAATTTCCAAGGTAACTTTAATTCATGAAAGTATTTTATTTGGCTGTTCTCACCTTTGAAACTTTGTAATGTTTTAGTATAGTAACTCCTTAAGTTCATGTGTATCTAGTACTTAAGTTACAAGAGTTCATGTTGCATAGTTGTTAGAAGAAGAAAAAAATATTCCAAGCAAAACAATTTTTTGTTTAAACAAATAAGGTGAAGTAGGTGCTTTTAAATAAGTCTTCCCCGATAGATTTAACTATAATATTATTTTATTACAGGCGATGTTATGCACAGTCATGACTACCGGGTACCCGAAGTATTCACCGGAAAGCGGGTGTTGGTAGTTGGAGCTGGACCTTCCGGCATGGACATCGCTCTGGAGATCACCAGCGTTACCACGAGGGTCATACTGAGTCACCACTTAAAGGAGCAGCCGAAGACCGTGTTCCCGGACAACCTGGTCCAGAAGCCCGATGTGGTGCGACTAGATGGCAGGACTGTTGTGTTCCAGGACGGTAGTCAAGAAGATGTTGATGTCGTTTTTCTGTGCACCGGTAAGTATGCGACTACAAGAGAAAAGGTTCTTAATTTAATTCAATTGAAAACTATAGGCAAGATACTTTTCAGTTTTACCGATAAGTTATCAGCAAAACGTAGAAGAATTAATTTGGTGATAGCTGATCGTCTAAGTTGCTATTGTTAATAGGTCTTATAATCCATATTTGTTTCAACGCTTCAATTGCTGGTAAAATAACAGGGACTTCAAACGAATATAAGTATGTATTTGTTTTGTTAACATATTACAGAAATAAGTACCTAAGTTCCTCATTCATTAAAATAATATAAGGTATAATATATTCTTTAAACTGTAACTAATAACTTTTGATAGAGTAGATGTATTTAATTAAATACCTCATGACATTCACTTTGAGGATATTCTCTATCCTTTAAATAAAATTTCAGTAAAATTAGCAGGCAAAACTTTGACAAATTATAGAAATTTACTTATTCTTGGAACTTAATTTTAATTAAGTATATGTTTTATTATCTGTTACTTATTCTCAGGGTATCTGTACAACTTCCCTTTCCTCCACGAATCGTGCAACGTGTCGGTGGAAGACAACTGCGTGGAGCCGCTGTACAAGCACCTCGTCAACATCAGCCACCCGAGCATGTGTTTCATCGGCGTTCCTTACTACGTCTGCGCTTTCTCTATGTTCGACTTACAGGTACGATTTCTTTATATTTTTTATCCTTATTATGCTTTTTATGCTTAAAATGATATGATTTTTATGCTTAAACCTAACGATAAGGCATACGAGCTACCTGATTGAAAGTAGTCACCGTCGCCTATCGACATTATCAACACCAGAGGAGTCACCAATATATCGCCGGCTATTTAGGAGAGCTCTTTTCACACCCTTCTTGAAGAACCCCATGTCATAGCGCTCCGGGAATACCGGGAATACTCTGAACTTTCGCGATAGGTGGGTCTGAGTGATTACCGTGTAAGTCGTATTCGCGTAAGTCGGGGTATATTTTCGTATATATAAATTATTTTTAATTAAGGCTGAAAACTGAAAAAAATAACAAATAAATGTTTAAGAAAATGCTAAATTATACAAATATAAAATAACTTCTATGGGCGTGACTACCTTTTAAAAAGTAATTTTCAATGAGGGTCCAGGGTATCATTCATTTTGGAAATACTGTTTTTTTGTTATAAATTATTTTGCAATCCCTAGAACCTTTTTACTGCGAAGGAAGGCACAAGCACATCCGTGAGACAATAAAATTAACGATCATGTGTCATTTTGAACCATTTTTATTTTTCAATGCCAAAAGGTTACCGACCACTGTTTTAGGCTACTTGTCACTTAACTACATAAAACTTATTTACAGTTAGTTCGTTACCTCTAACAGTTAACTACTGCACAGTACTACACTACTACCACACTACTAGGCTACCATGATTTACGAGGTCTAAACTTCCAGGTGCGCTACTACGTGAGGTCTATGAATGGAACCTTCAAGTTGCCTTCTTCTGAAAAGATGACGGAACACTGGGAAGAAGAAAAGAAAGAACGTGCGGCGCGAGGATATACTAAACGACAAGCACATATGATGGGGCCCGATCAAGTAAGCTCCCTACCATTTTATGATAACCTGATTATTTTATAATAACTGATAGACAGTCCTCACAATTGATTAATTAAAAATATTAAGCTGATTATTGGGGACTCCTTATGGCACCATCTCCTTGAAATTTATTGTAACAGAGGGTACCTACCTAACATCTGGACTGGAATTCAGCCTCGAGGACTCAATTTCGTTCCGCCTTCCTCCTTAGCAATGGAATAGATATAGGAAGTTGCTCTTTTATCGATGTGACATAACTTATTATAAAGTGAGTGTAATAAAAATATAGTAAGGGAAAGGAAAGCAAGCTAATTGAAAATACAATACTCACGTCCTAGGTAAATTAAACAAAAAGTGATGTTGGGCGTGAAAAGATACGTTCTTAGGAAAAAGGTAATGATTGATAGCTCTACTAAAGTTTTGCTCAATCTCAAAATATAAAAACAATGTTTAATAACGTAATTAATACTAGTTAAAACGATTTTAATTCGTTTACCTAAATTTGATTTGTAATCAAGTTTAGGTTACCTCTAAAAATATTCTAGTTCCAAATTAAACCGCAATATCCCTAAGTGTAACAAGAAAAACCGGAAACGTATGAATGTAATTGCCGGCCGTCGGATAAGGCAACCACGAACAAAAAGAGTGCGGTCTAATTCCGTACAAGGAGGTTATTTATTGGCGTACGTCGTATAAACCGCATCAACAATTCTCTTTTGCGGAACCGTACATCCATTCAAATCGGACAGAAAAGGAAATGATCCGTGATAGGGAAATGAAAATAGGGAATGTATTCTCTACAAAACGATTCGTACTACGTTATCTAACAATAGGAAATGATAGTCTATATTTTATATAGGCCTGCCTGATAATTTGTAAGTGAACGCACTTATAAATTGTTAGTTGCAGTATTTTTAAATGAAAACTTTCCTAAAATCATTTAAAAGCGATATAGGAACAAACAAATTTGGCATTATAAAGAGACAAAAGAATTCTTGTCTGTGCTTATGTATGAACGTAAATTATGTACGAATTAAGTTAATTATACGTACTGTACTTTTGGTAAATATTTTAATTTATTAGTCAGTCCTAGCTTAGCGAATGTGACTTCACCTTTACGTATTAGCACAGAAAAGGTACCTATCGTATAGGATATACTAGAGTACAAATTTCCGTAAAAAGTCTTTCCGCTAGAAACATTGCCTTCCTTGCATAGCATTATGATCTCTTATTTTATAGTCAGATTGACGGACTTATTGACGAGATAAATATTTCCTATAGGTATTATCCATTAGGTTCATTGCATAAATTGACGCGTTAAAAAAAGGTAAGAAGTAGGTATTTGCTCGTATTAAACATATGAATTATCATTTTTCAATGAGATCGTTGAAACGCAGATTTTCAGAAAACAAAACCAAACCGGCTTGTTTTAAAATTGTTGCAAATTTTTTAACAACCAAAAACTGCTCCAAATTAAAATACAAGTACCAAGGATTCATAACTCTGCAACCTATGGATATCTATTCTGTGGTATTGTGGTAACTAACCTGCACAGGCCAACTACTACATTTCCCTCTCGCTGGAGAGTGGCGCCTCGCCGCTGCCGCCAGTGTTCACCAAGGTCCACAACGACAGCAGCCAGAAGTTCCTGGACGACCTCGTCATGTACAGGAGCGACATCTATCGCTTGATCGACGAAGAAAATTTCATTTGTTACAGCGCCAACGCCTAGATATTATCTCGTCTTTACTGTTATTTTTTACCGACTTCCCAAAAGAAAGAGGTTATCTATTCCTCACGTATATATTTATGTGTTACTTTTTGCCAATCAGAAGGCCAGGGAAAATGTTTGAATTATTGTGATACTGCGATTAATGCATTAATAGGGCACATTGGGCTAAAATAATTGATTTCAATTAAAATTTTGGTTCTAAATGAACCAAAATTTTATTATGATCTTCCGGTCCAGTATCTTGTCAGTGACAATATTCTAATATTATGGAATGTTGTTTTCTTTTAAAACGGAAATATTATAATGGTATCTCATATAAATTATTAAACACAACAAAAACAATTGGCTCTATGCATACATTATTATTTTGTAATTCGGTACAAGTATTGAAGATAAAAAAATCAAAGTAGGTATTAAGGACAATAATAAATATATAGAGGTGGGTAAATCATATGCAATTTAATAATAATGACGTAATGTTGAAAAACTATGTTTTTTTCACCTAATATACGTACAATCTTTTGTATAAATAATAAATAACATAACGATGCAATAAATTTTCATTTTTTTCCCACATATTCATTTACAACCATATTAAAGTAAATAAAACAAAACTAAAAATTGTAATAGTTATAATATCAATACATATTTCTAATTACCCAACCAGGTAAAAAATCATCATTATGAGTCAAGTACAAAAATCAACTTAGACATCTAAAATTAAAGTTGCTCAGCATTTTTTTATTCGACAACGAATAATGCTAACAATGAATAATATTATATATTAAGTAAATTTTAAATTAATTCGATTAAAGGAAAAACAAAGTGAAATTAAGCAGTACATATTGTAAAGTACAAGTACATATCGCAACATATTTATAGCTCATACCTACTTATTAAGTTTAAAAATTTGTACCTATACCTATTAATTCATCATTCATACCCCCCGAAAATACAACATAACGTACAACATTTGTCAACTGCACAAATTATTATCTTATTTTTGTTCCCAGCTTAGTAAAAACACTAAAAACGGTCTTAATACAAACTTACCATTTTTTATTTTCGAAACAATCTAGTACCTAATACGGTGTTTTCTTTAATTTGTTTCATAAATAATATTCATAAATACTATTATAATATTTAATATATTGAATAAAAACAAATCTAAAAATATGTTAATATTAGATGTGTATTGATACTGTTATAAACAATATAATGTAACTCAAATAATTTATCATTTCGTAGAAGATTTTTGGAACTTACATACATTATTAACTTTTCTATTATTAAGTACCTAGTTACTAAATAATAGAAAAGTTAATAATTTATGTAATACAAATAATTATAAAAATTACTGATATTTTAAAAAGTTCTAAAATAAAAACCTAACAAGAACGGGGGCTAATGAAACACAGCTATCATAATATTTATTTGACCATAAATCACAAAAACTACATAATTAATATTAATTATTATTATTCATATTATGATAGAAGTACCGGGAAATCAGGAATTCAGGCACCTTGCGAAAACGTTCTTAACTCGGCTCTACACGTCTTGATCCTTTCACTATTTCCAAGTAACTGGAAGTCTTATTGCAGGACCATTTTATATTTATCGTTAAATTAAAACGTTGTACTTGTAAATGGCATATTTATGTAAACAGACCTACATTTACTGGTCTGTAACGATCTCATTAGCGAAGTTATAGGGTTATCTTTGCATCGATTTGCCTTGATACTAAGGACACTTATCACGTGTATTCCTGTATTGTTTATTGTTTGTCACCAGTTCCTTTTCTGTAATATTTTATTTTTAGGAACAAAAACCATTTGTTTCGTTGCTTTATTTCTTAACATGAACGCGAATTTGTAGGTTTTTAATACCATGAAATAGAAACCATTTGTTTCGGTGCTTTATTTCTTAACATTAACGCGAATTTGTATGTATTTACGTGTAAGAAATTTATGATTAACCGGTGTCTGTTTTTATTTTTTTATTTATCTAACAGTATGTTTGACCAACTATAGTATTTTAAAAGTTTTCGGCAGCTTATGTAATATATTATGTTAACCTTTATGTGTTTTCTGACAAAAATATATCTCGTTCCAGGAGCGATATTACGCGTCTCTGGCGAACGAAGCCAACACCAAGAACCTACCTTCAGTCATCACCAAGATCCGGGAAGAGAGCTCGATACGGTTCCTGCATAACCTTAAGAACTACCGCCAAGACGTGTATAAGATTATAGATGACGACACCTACGAGATCATCAGTAATGGTACTCGAGAGATTCTTTGTTGACCCTACACTAGGGACGCATAAATAGTTAACTTTAGTAAGTTAGCCTGTACGGCAAAAGGCTTAAAGTTCTTAAGAAATACGGCTTTAAAGGATAATCATTAATAAGCTATGATTATATGAGTTTCATATAATAATAGTAAGGATAAAAAGAGTGACAGTAATAAAAATGCTTAATATTTGTACCTTATTTGAAGATATTTTATAACAAATTTCTATACAATGCCAATGTACACACACGCCGATTATAAACAAATTAAAGAAATACATTATGTATGATATTAATGGCAGCAATGCCGTTTAAAACACCTGTAAATGTAATATTTCACATCAATCACATGAAATACTGATGTATTCATATAGTGTAACTTTTAATTTGTTTAAGTTGTAACTACTTAATCATGTTTAGATGTTATTTGATGGGGATAACAAAATAACGAATAATTAAAATCATATATTTTAATCCCACTTACTCAATAAAACATATCGATTATTATTTATAACATTTAGTAGGGAGATATGTCTCAGTTTTCTATTCAGTTGAGTTCCATTAGCATTCCACTTTTAATGTATTTCTATGTGGTCATTATTAAGATAGTAATTAGCAATACATTCATATTTTCTATAATTTACCATTTCGTCTTGATTATGTTTAGTAAACCAGGCCTATGATATACTTAATTTATTTTAATTTCCTAAAACTTAAAACCAAGACTATTATGTAAAGTGTGATTTTGTTAGAAATAAATAAAACACCAAATTCAGCCAAAAATATTTTATTTAAGCGTATTTATAATCTTTATATTATCAATGCTGATATATTATTAATCTTTAATTACTAATAATTATTTTTATGGCTTCCCCGTGTACACTACTGTTATAAGGATAATTCACAAAATTTACAACAGTCTTAGAGCGAAGTAACATTAGATGTACTGATTACTAGGCGCACATGAAGTTAAGGCTGTTTTAACTTTTGATGAATTGTACCGAACCGTTAGTCCCTCTGGGCCGAGCCAGACTCGTTCGACGAATTTGTACTTACTTTAAACAACTTTCAAAATAAAACACCATTTAATCGTAATACAAAAATACCATCTTTCAATATTGACTCCAAATTTGAATTTTGTATTTTTTTCGATATATTTTTGTTTTATGTTTAGGGTCCAATATAATATATTTTCGTGTATATGAAATCAAAAAAATCTTAACCTAAAACTTATAACGAGTTATTCTATAGTACGTTTGACAACAAAAATTATGACGCGACAAAACAATGCCGAGTATCATATTGCAGATGAAAAACGATAATCCAGCTCATCTATTCATAAGTTAATGTACAAGAAAGTATTTATAAACCGTATCATTAGCTTGTACGTTATTACAGCTACAAGTATATTAAAAATACTTTATTGGAAAGATGTTTATCAATCTACGGCTTAATCAGCTTCACTTTACACAATAAACAGAAATGCAAACTTAACTTCAAAGCTTAGGCCGCGGACTCACCAGCGGAAAATCCTACCAAACGTCTCTGAATGCGACTTATCCCACAATGCCGTAAAACAGAACATATCATTTATTTTGTAAATGATACGAGAATTAAAATGTAGGAGACGTATTAGACAATGTTACCTCTTAAGCCGACGTCATAGATACGATAATCCACTAGTGTGTACGCGGCTTTAGTTTACCATCATTCCAACACCTCCATCGACAACCACACCAACCTGCTCTGAGTATTTAAACATTCCCAGTTTCAATGTCATCTCTCTTTGCTCTTAAACTTAGTAACCGATCCACGAGGGGTTTACTTTACGCATAATAATGGCTGAATTTCCAACATTTTCTTACAAACATTTTGGCCACTTCGTACAAAACCTACCTATCCTTACCTTGGTCGACCTACTTATTCCCTGTCTTTTACGTCCCTTTATACACCGCGATATTAAAAAGGTTAAAAAAGCAGGGTTCGATCCTACCCTGTAGAAATAATAAACTAAGTTACGATACGGTACGCTAATAGAATAATGGCATCGAGTGCGCAACCCACTGTATCTGTAGAAACGAAGGGCGGAACTTACATACTAGCTACGTTGAAAAAATATCTATATACAATCTTACGGCGAAATAAACAAACATTATCAAGCGTCTAGCACCATTTCGATATAAGGTATACACCGATCAACATAATATTACCAACCAAAAATATAAAAAATCAGTGAATAAACAATAAATATAACAAACAGCTCCGTAAATCATATACGAGAATTTTACATGCCAATAAATTTTACCAAAATTGCCAATTTATGACTAAGATAAATCACTGGGTAATTTTGAACGAAACGAGGGACTAGCTGAAACAGTATTGCGTTTTATAGATAATATAATAGACATTTATAATAATATGAAGAAAAACTACGTATACATAAAAATCTAGAATAATATACATGAAAAATACAACTACTATATTATACACTGAGATTAGACGTATAAAAAATAAATCACATATCATCACCGATCCGGTCCTTCGTGTGACCGTGAAACTCGCCCAAATTCAATTAAATCGCCATCGACTCTCCGTTCATTATAACGTAACAAGGGTAACTTCAACATAATTACTGCGTCATATCTAGATCTAGATACGGCGTCCAAGGACGGTAATGATGAAAAATTGTCACATTCATTGAGCCTCGAAAATCTACATTGTACTTTAAGACCTGTATAAGTGTTTAAACTACTCGACATCTCTGAATGTAAACATCGAAGGAATCTACGGAACGAACACCCTACGACATCGAGATTGACGAAACTGTATTAAAAGTTGAAACTTACGGCAACGGCCGCTCTAAGTCGGGTTTAACTTTAAAGTCAACTTTGTTGCAATCTGTTTAAACCGGACTCGCGCACAACTAATCAATATTATTGATACGATAATCGAACGCAACATTAAGATACTCGTCAAGCACACACGAATATCCACAAATACGATTTTTTAAATACCCTACTTCTGTGTATTTAATCTTAACACGAAGTTTATGCATCCTCCGCGCGGGGTGTTGAATTTATATTTCCAATCTATATTTGTACGCGTCGTTGTTGTTCGTCGCGAGTTACTTGACAAACTGTTCAACAAGTATCTAATATTGCGAACATGTTGAAAATCGTTCGATTGCACTATGTTTATCACCTTATTCTAAAAAACTTGTTTAAAAAAATGTTTATAAATGTTACAAAGTACAAGGCGCCAACATCGCTTAAGAGGTTGCGGGTGGAGCGTTACCGGGCGCAATGGGAATATCGGGTTGCATTCGTAGAGTGCGTTGCGTTGGGTCGTAGTGACCGGCCAGGTAGTACACGTCGTTGTTGTCGTACACAGTGCTGTAGCGAGCCGCGTCGTCGCCCATGCGCTCCTTGTACTGCGATAGAGGTAGCACCTCGCATTTGTGCGAGATCGTCTGCACGTCGTTCTCGTCTGTGTGCGGTGACTCGAAAAGACCGCCCTGGTATACAAATTGCCTGAGTTACAAATTGCTACAAATTATTTATGTTGATAAGAGAGAAATTTGAACGTTTATAAGAACTCCAGTATCTATCAAATCTCTATTATGCTCTGCAAACGAAAAAAAGTTCAATTAATGCCATTGAGCTTCCGTTAACAACGCTTTATAACAAGCGATTTCTTGCGTTGAAAATACCAGGCGCTATCAATATCCTTATAACTACGATAAATTATACTAATGCTGCAGTTGAGTATTTGCCCTACACACATACCCGTTTATTACCTTCTATACTGCATGTTTATCACTTACACTCATACAACTGCCAAATTTAACACTTAGTTGCCTATGGACTATAAATTTCACAACAATCTACGTGAGGCTTATATCAAAAGATTTATATTACCATATAAGAATATTGCCATAAACATAAATTTCCCTATGTTCATTTATTGTCCCTAAACGCGTCGTATAACGTATACTCACGGGATAATGCAAAGCCTCGCAGCCGATGGTCTCCTCAGGGTGGTAGAACCACTCTACCCGCACCGCCATGGCCCCGCGCGCCTCCCACAGCGCCACGATACGACCGATGTACGGCCGGTCAGGTCGCCCAGTGGACAGGAATACAGCGCACTCGCCCACCTGGAAAACATGATATCCTAGTACATTCATTGTTATTACTAAAATAGGGGGGGGGGGGGTCCAACCTATTTGAACCTATATGAATTATTTTAAAAATTTATCATATTCAAAAAAAAACAATATAAGATATTTGATAAAGACACATGAAGACACTTAAACCGTGCTTCTGCCAAAATACTTTACTGCCATATAAAATACTAGCTGTGCCACGGAGTTTCACCCGCGTTTATTACAAAATAATCTATTGAATACCAACAAACATTTCGAAGTTATACAGCCAGCCTTTTGCGCACCTTCTAAGTTGTAAGCATCTGTGTGCCTGATAACAGCGAAAGTAAACTATAGGTCTGAATTGTGTAACAAAGGATATAAACAAAGATTTAAAACGAATATAGTAATTTTAAGTCCTTTGCAACATTTAAGCACTAGCAAGCAATGCCGAATACGCCGCGCATACACACATAGGCACAGATACAGACGCATAATCATTGATTCGCGCTAAATAACTTACACTTTCCGGAGATCGAACGAGCAACGTGACGGGTACCGAAAATATTATCTGTCTGTGCTATCTAAATTTTCCATGATCTGTGATTTTAGTTTGAAGCAACGTAGGAATATTTTTGCTTGCGTTACGTGACAAATCAACCAGGCTCCGATAACTCACGTGTAATGTCTCCTCGCCGCGTTGTATTGCACGGTAGAACAGCTTGCGGTGTCTCGGACGCGCCGTGCGGCGGTAGGCGGGGCCCAGCCAGCGCCACAGCGCGCCGCCCGGCAAGAACGCTGCCATCTTGCTCACTCCCCCCACCCCACCCTCCGAGGACGTTGAAGTCGACGATACGGTGCGCCGCTTGATTTTCTGGAAGCCCAGTATAAATCATTGTAAAATTGTTTCTCGGGATGAACTTTGTATTTCTACCGTTGCCAGTTCGGTAGAAGTGTAGGTGCTAGATCTAAGCCCTCTGGACCTCCCTTTCCTTTCTATTTTTGTAAAATAAAGTAATCTCTATCACCCATTGCCACGTTTGTGAGCAACTTCATAAGCAACCCCTGTTTGTATGAAGAATGAATAAAAAGTTGCTTATAAATTTTAACTGAGGTCAATTACATATGCGTTTCTACTCCCAAACCTAAGATGGTTGTCATATAATATTTGCCAGGTGGTAAAACCAATGTAGTCCGACCGGGGAAGTCCCACCGCCACACCTATTTCTAGCGTGAAGCAGTTCTT
>DWNE01007658.1:0-12077 GCA_018249875.1 Cecropterus toxeus | reverse complement strand
GTGTACAAAAACTTATAAATAAATAAAATGAAACCTCATTCCTTTTGGAAATCAAAATTAATATATAATACTAATCTTTTTGCACAGCAGAGAAATTTTTCATAATAGAGATTTAAACAGTATCTTCTTATCATCTATATATATCCGTCTCTAGAAATCGTAGAAAACCATACAGCAAAAAAATATATATTTAAAAGATAATATTTTTCATACCTCGCTGAGTGTGCAGAGGGCGACCTACTCCTCGACTTTCTCGAACCTGAAGCGGACCTCGAACGACTCCGCGACTTAGATTTGGACCTCGATCTTGACTTGGACCTGGATTTAGATCTTGATTTGGATCTAGACTTAGATCTAGACTTGGATCTGGACCTAGACCTCGATCCTGACCGAGATCTTTCGGATCCTTTAGATTTCTCTGAGCCCTGTGGCGACTTCGACGCCGATTTCGAACGGGATCGCGACCTTGAACAAATAATATTAAGTAAAGTTTATTATTGTATATTTTTTTAAGTATACTTTCTACACTCATAAGAAAGAAAAAACCTAGTGTG
This sequence comes from Cecropterus toxeus, assembly GCA_018249875.1. Lineage (NCBI taxonomy): Eukaryota > Metazoa > Arthropoda > Insecta > Lepidoptera > Hesperiidae > Cecropterus > Cecropterus toxeus. The sequence goes on along the minus strand of DWNE01007658.1, from coordinate 11,523 downwards.
AGTGTGGGTTTTCCTATCGTGTCGTCGATGCAATGGATAGACAAAGAAGAATACACAAACCACCAAGACCTAAAAAAGAAATCTAAATTCATCATTCAGATGTTTTCATTCGGATGTCAGCCTTCCTGGGGAACGTCCCAGAACCCACTGTAAGTCAGAAGATTATCAGTACTCAGGCGCGCCAGTCGTCAAAGTAGTAGAACCAGAACATCTGTTTCTGCATCTCAAAAATAGAAGAACACCTAATTTTGTTTTATTACCGTGTTTCATACTTAGTCCTTAGCCATTCAATTATGATCTAAATCCAATAAAATATCTGTCTCATTTAGAATCATTGTTACGAGTTGATGTCAGTGGGATACATCCACTTGCTCTATTTGTCTGTCTGTCAATAACAATAATGAATAACACAACTCCATACCTCTCCTTTTCTCCATCCTGATCCTGTTTATCATCGTCTTCCTCGTCATCATCATCCTCTTCTTCTTCGTCCTCTTCCTGAAAAATAAAATATAATCACAATGGAATTATAATCGCTATTCGCTAATACAGTCGACAATCTATGTAAAGAAGTCGGTTAAAGAGAAGAAAGTAATTTATCCTTTTTAAGAGCCGGTTTTAACAGGTTTACATTTATGTCATGAAAGTTCTTTTCATGCTTTTCTTTCTTATGACATTTATGTCGCGTCGTTTAAACGTCAAGACCTATACATATCGTGACGTAAACGTGTCGTGACATATAAACGTCGTGACGAACGAATCACCTATAAATGCCGTCTCGTATAATTGTCGCGACGCATACATTTCGTGACATATAAAGATCGTGTCGTGTAGTATAAATGTAATGATGTATCTTACAAAAGTCGTGTCATACAAACATCGTGTCGTGACATATAAAGATCGTTTCGTATAGTATAAATGTCGTGTTGTACCTTAGTCGTGTCGTACAAACGTCGTGTCGTGACATATAAACGTCGCGTCGTGTATACCTGCGCTGGCTCCAGCTGCTTCTCCCTCAGCCGGAGCATGCGATGCTCGGCGGCGCTGAGCGGCCGGTGGGTGACCACGAGGCGGGTGAGCGCCTGAGCCGCCGCGCCCGCTCGCGCTCGTCGCTTGGACAGGCGCACGCGGGTCTCCAGCTCGTTGTAGTACACGCAGTGGTTGCGGACCACCTGGCGAAAACGATTCGCATTGACAGGACTGTGATTCAGTGACACGCGTTTTTGATAGGACTGAAACTCGGTGACATGCATTTTAATAGAAAAAATGGGTGAAATTAATATTGAACAATTTAAGCCCATCCACTGGACTACACTTTAAATAACAGAATAAATAGTGTAGTCCATTATTCCTTTGTAGTGCCAACACCACGACAATTATCAAAAATCGAAAAACCAAAACGATTGCAACTTATTTTTTTTTCTATATTATCTGTTTATAAACATACATAAACTATTCATGAAAGCATTACTAAGAACGACATGCATAGACATTACTAAAGTGCTCCAATTTTAGTTATTACAGACACACAAGGCATGCTGATGTAATCCTCAAAGGACTATTAATGTTAAATTTGCTTAAATCTATCTGCATACATTTACAACTAATTCAGCCATCCACTTCAAAGGATCCAAATACCCAGTAGCAGAGGTCCTGTACAGGACAGAAGTCTCTGCCAATGGGGTTTTTGCCAATAGGCACCCCACTTGACATCTGTAGTACTGATAGCAGCAGATGCTAATATCATACATGAAAATAATACCGCCAATCTGCTAAATTTTATCCCTTTTTTCCTGGGTTTTATCTCTTAGTTGCATCCCACATCATCCACGAGAAGAGAGAAAGTGATGCTATTCAAGATCGACACAAATCTGCTAAAACACAAATAGTTTGCTAATGCATTAAACAACTCACCAAGAAATAGTTTTCCTCATACCCCTTAGAAGCTTTACTCTTGACGTTCCAATTGTACTCTCTAGCCATCTTATACTCATAGGTGTCTCCGTCCATGTACGGTATGCTCTCAGCGATATCACGGCGTCGCTTCTGAATGGTCTCCTCTGTCGGTAAGCAGTAGGCAACGAATTGCTCTCCACTTTCGTCCATGACACCACTGTAAATAAAAATTATGAAGTGTAATAAAAAAATCTAAATCATAAGCGTCCAACCGAAGCTTCGGCGACGGCACATTTGGCCAAGTAAAGTACCTTCGGCAAAACCTTCCGCTTCGGCCAAAATGAGCTGAAGATTTAGCAGCCGATTGCTTCTAGTAAGTAAAAAAAATTTAAGGACTATAATGACATCACTACACCACCTTGAGATAAAAAAAGCGCAGTGGTAACCACACACTCCATTGTGGGCTTGTTTTGCGATTGGTGTTTAAAGTTCACATTACTTCAAATGTCATTTTTGACAATTTGACAAAGTAATGTAATCAGCTCTAGATGTTGTGTATATAAAACCAACATTAACATCTATATACAAAAGTTTTTCAAATTCGTATATTATTTACTTTTAGACAATTTAGAACTGATTTTCTTATGGTTTTTAAAACAATCGGCTTTGCCTTTGACTTAGGCCGAAGGTTGTGACGATAGCAGAATAATAAGTTTCAGCTTTGGTTTTGGCCAAAAATCAACCTTTGTTCGGACACTATAAATCATACATAACATATCTGACATTTAATGCACGATATGAAGAATATTCTTTTATACTATGTAATAAACACCTAAATTCAGGCATAGAAGAACCTCTGTACCAGACTTTAGATGTCACATGGATATGGATCATTGATTTTACACACAACTTCATATATAATAGAGGTAGTCAATCATTGACGCATTGCTTTTCCCAAGGACTAACATAGTTACCTCACATAAAATTAAGCTTGCACCCACATCCGTATATGGAAATGCAAAATTTCTTTACACAAGAAATAAATGTGGCAGTTAAACTGTACATTTATTTCTCCCTAGAAAAACCATACTAATATTAAGCCCTTTGTAGATAACACTAAAATACTGTCTGGAGCAGATCTTTACCACTTACCGAATCATAGCCTGAGACATCGCCTCAATTTGACCTGCAATATTCTTGTCAGACGGAGCAGGGTCTGTGTCGAATATGACCTGGGCACATGGATACTTCCACATATCAAAGTCTGGGAACACAGACATGACCTCCACTGGAGTAACTCCTGGCTTGCTGTAGTGTTTTTCAATAGGTTTCTTGTTATCCTCAAATGTTTTCTCGATAGCCTTGATCTGACTTTCACGATCCATGTAAAGGGTTTCTTCGCTGAAGATCTTTTTGACATTGTAACCGACTTTAGCTTCAACCTGGAATGTAAATGTTTTGATAAATAACTGTTATTTTAATGTTCAATGGCTTATTTTACTTTATTTTTTATCAGATTGAAGTAACAAATGAGCATGCAGTCCACCTGATGTGAGTTATTTCTGTCGCCAATTGACATCTGTAAGCAACTACATATAGAACAGGGGATCTATCTGAAGTTGATCACAGATGCTTTGCTACTCATACTAAAGCTTTTTGCTATTACTAAAGTTATTTATTCAATCCAATTTATTAATCTACTGTTTATTTTACCAAATTGGTAGGAAAATACACTGTATGTTGCACTCATAAGTTTGACTATACAGCTAGTAATGTTTCGGAGACACGTAAACATGAAGAACCTACATTACTAAGGCCCAAACCATAAATTTATATTAATTAACAAAACTCTTACCTTCTCCATAGTCTGGGGCTGGAATCTGGTCTGTTCAGTGGATATATACTCAGAGCGACGCAACCACGATACGTTTTTGGCGTGGTAACGCGATCGTTTCGAGTCCTGAGGTGTGAGGACGTCATCTTCAAGCAACTTCTCATCTGCAGGGTCTAATAACGCATTACCATCCCCTTGATATATGTCTCTGTTTATCAAGTCTATGTGGACGCCCAAATCATGTTCTGTTAAGACTTCGTAACGATAATTCTTTTCCAAAGACGTCGGGTTGTATTGAATGAAACGCGTCGACGGGAATGGATACGTAATAAACTTCAAATCGAAAGGTATGTCCGGCAGCGTGTTGCAATATTTCACGCGGGTAACTAACTCCGATCTGTAATATTAAAACTCGTGAAACAGTGTAATGTTGTTGTAATGTAACGTATGTCATAAACAAACTAACCTCCTCTCCCCAGTTCTTTGCGGACGCTTTTCGCGATCCGCCTCGTTGTTTTGCACTGTCGGCGGCATTATCATACGTTCAGTTCTATCCTACAATACAAATTGTTCATTGTATCTCACAAAAACACGCTTTCAAGAAAATACTAACTTTAAAATTCAACACGAACACTTCGCTTCGTACGCTACTTTTTGACAATGACAAATTGACAAATGGTCAAGTGACAATTACTTTGACAATCTACATAAAATTTCGATTTAACAACATTATGGTTTCGAAGAAAATTAAACTCATTTACTATCAGTTTATGTATAAATAATATATTATTTTATTAAATTGATCGTTTAGACATGATCATTGTTAACAGCTTTATACAAGACATCAATTTTTTAACTACTAGATTTAAAAAATAAAAAAGATGATTTACGCAAATTATATTTTTTCATGATAAGATATTCTTCCTTATCCTCATTATAATTTTTTTGGTACGATGTGTACAATATATGATAAATTCTTATTTAGCTAGCTAAATTTGTAGAATAGGGAAACCCTTCATTAGTTTTGAATTTTTAGCAATTTTAGCTAAGATTGCTACTCTCTTCACAGCAGAGACGCATTTGTAACTTTATAAAATATTATCAATACATTTAGCCTCAATCATGGATCATGGACTGAAACTATCATTTGTCACTCCGAAAACACTATCGCAGTAATATAATATATTGTATTTAGGATAGCGCAGAGAAATCAACCAAAAACATTAAGATATTTATTTCATGAATCACTGCTCGGAGTAACCGCATTTTTTTTTATATTTGTCTAAAATCTGATTTATGTACGTATTCATTTCTTGAATAAAAGAATACGTATATAAGAAATTTTCTTCTAGAGCAGCCCCTAGGGGAACCCCAGACGTTCGTTATTTTATTAAATCTGAAAGTTTGTCAGCGCGTGTTCCCAACACAGGTAAGAACGGGATAGGAAATTATGAAATTTGGGTTACCGTGGCTGTGGCATGTAAACTTTAACAAAGGTACGTAAAATACCGATCTACTTTCATCAGAATATAAAGCGCGATTTTTTGGTATTATGTTCAGAAAATTATTGAGAATCACGTTATTAATTGCCAGGCATTTAACATCATGGTAGCACCTTGCCAGACACCAGAAATTATAAGTTTACTTACTATATAGCATAAAAGCTGATTTTTATATATTAAGTATATAATACTTAGATAATAAGGACATGTTGTTTCCTCGTTAGCCTGACATTCTTAATAGTTCGCCACTGCCAGACAAGCATCTGTAGAAGAGAGCGCGAGGCAGTACACTCAATCGTCATAAGATGTTTAATTTGCTTACGAGTTTATGATTTACAACTGCGTCTTGAAGTAAATCACGAGTGTAAAAACATTAAATTTTTGTTAATATAGAAGATTATATTATCACTTTTAATCAAATTTCTACGTTTTATGAGTCTTAATAAGAAGTTACTTAGAAATGAAACAGCGTGTAGCTTAAGGTGGTTTAGATTTTTAATAAATATCGAATGAAGTCTTCATGGTGGGTTAAAATATATAAATAAAATATCTTTTAAAACTGAAGCATTGTTAGTGAATATAATAAAATAAAGAAACAATTTTGATATGTCCATTTTTCTTATGGCAATTTAATCATCCCGGAAGAGCTGCCAGTTCGCAATCGCAATCGTCGCGCCCAGAAAATCATTTCATTCGCTCGCCGACACAGTAATTCGTCGCCATCTTTCTTTTCTTACAATTCTTGTCGGCTGAAAGGTATGTCTTAAATATAATATTTCATTTCATAAAATAGAGTTATACTTTGTTATTCAAAGTGTTTAATCGCTTGTCTGGACCGTTTATAACTCGTTTCCATAGTTTAAATGTATTTATAATTCGTAATTTCGTCGCTAAAATACGTGACCATGTGGTCGGCAACCGAAAAGGTCTTGAACGTACTGCGCATTATGTTTTAGGAAATAAAGTAGTGAAGTAAGTGCAATCGTCTCGATTTGGAACCGGTTCCTGGTGTTAAAGTGTTTTTCTTGACGTTGTGTTTGAATAGTAGCATCTGTCAGGTATTATTTGGAAGCCGGTAGACGTAACCAACGTGGCGCGAAGTCCGTCAGGTAATCGGTTTTCTTTGTTGTAGTTCAAATGGGTTCCGTTGAGCGTGCCGGGGACGCGACGTCGGAGGTGGAATCGGGGGAGGAGGAAGAAGTTATTGGCGGCGGAGAATTAGCTCAACATCTCACAATGAGGTAAGTTTCTTTGTCTTGAACATAACTACGAAAATAAGGTATAAATGTAGTACTGTTTATATGAGGATTGAAATAAAACACGTGCCTCATCGTGTTATCACGTCGATGGGAAATGGTTTATTTATGCGTCGCAGGCGCTGATCCACATGGCTGCGTTCGGTAACCTCAAACTTAACGGGCCTAGTACAGTAAAGATCAACAAATACAGTTTCTAACACTACTCCTGACCTAATTCAGGAATTCATCATATTTTACATACACATTACTGATATATCGGCCAAAAATATGTCAATACTTTTTTGAACATCAAATGTGATAAGCTTACAATCGAATTTTAATAAACTTTCAAAGGAGCTTATAAGGTACGTTGGAGTAAAATCCGTTGACTGAAATCCTTATAAATATCCGTTATATCAAGCATGTGAATAATTTTTGTTACATCGTATATGAAGTCGCCAATTCGATGAAATTTGGCTAATTTAGTCTACAATTTCAATCGTACCGTATTACCCACAGTTCCAATGTTACCCCAACTAAGCTTATTCATCCTTTTACAGGAGTCTTAAAAATGTTGACATGTGCAATTCACAGAATTTCTGTTGAATTTCTAAAGTTCTAAGTAAAAGCAAGATTAAATTATTTTTTATACCTATTTATGTAAAAAGGTGGTAGTTATCTGCGTAAAGTAAACTTTTTGTAGTAGTGAGGTACGAAAGCATGCATGTTTCATGCACATGGTCATTATGGCCTATCCAATATTCAAGGTTACAAATAATGCATGTTAAAGATTATATAAATACAATCATCATATTACAAGGAAGTTAAAATTACTGTTTGTGATAGGTAATTTGATAATGTGTCTTAGTTAATGGTGGGCCTTAGCAATTAATTTGCATAATTTATGCTAAGGCCCACCTCTTATAGCATAGCAACAAGGGTATTATGCATAAGTTGCATATATGCGCAGCATATTATACTATAATAAAAATGGTCAGGTGTTTTTCTTACAAATAATTTCTTTTTTTTTGTTAAAGTAATCATTATTTTTATACTTTTCATATTTTATCTTCACGTATTCCTCAATAACTGAGGAATCGGAGGTTTCTGAGATTTTAAGCACTAACTTATGGAACACAGTTAAATGCTTTTTTTAATACCATTGGGCAATCCATCCATCTTTTGATATATTCTTGATTCATTATAGAGATATATATATTCTTAATTAATTCTATCAATAATTTATATTGGTCAAATGACATATAATTATCTTCATACCTAAATATCTGTTTTAACTTTTTATAAAAAGTTGTTTTAATGGTCTATATTTATTATAACATAAAATGAAACATTTGATACAGACATCAATTGACCAAGGTAGCCTTGTATCATCTGGTGCATTATATGCTTTTTTAACCGACTTCGAAAAGGAGGTGGTTCTATGATTGACTGTATGTTTTTTTTTGCTATTTCTATTTCATAAAAAGCATTTATATATATGAGGCGACCATCTCAGTCCTCGGGAGTAGCAACACATCTGTGATCAACTTTAGATAAAACCCCTCTTCTATATGAAGTTGCTTATAGATGTCCATGGGCAGCAGTGACCATTTACCACCAGGTTGACTGCAAGCTCATTTGCTGCTTCTATTTGATAAAAAAAAATGATATTTGTCCCTGGAGTCCTTGTCGTTCTAATTTCACCCATAATTGGCTAAAACTGTAATCAACATTTGTCAGTAAAATATTTAATGAAATCATTGGTTAATATTTTGACCAACATAATCAATTAATATGTAGCTATGTTGTTGACATATTGAAGAATTCCGTAATAAAAATTAATTAGAATAGTTGCTACATGTGTCTATTCATCTACTGAACTAGTCATCCTAAGATGTTATGTGATTACGGGTCATTGAACTAATGAGTCATTTCGCGCTCTACTTGTCGACATGCGCCTCGATGTACCTAATGTGTCTTAGTTTTTGTAGCTACCCGCGCGTTATATCCTTGCTTGGTTGCATGCGTGCGTGCTTGTCGATGCTGAATGCAATTATTGTCTAACGGAACTAATTACGAATATTAACGAATTAATTTCTTAAATTTGATAGCTAAAACATGCAATACTAAATTTAGTTGACTTTAGATTTAGGTAACTTTATTGTTGCTATAGTTTTATTTGTGTATATAATGTTCGTAAAAGAACGTATAAATTATATTGAAAAATAATTCTTTTGAATTATATTTTCGATTATCGCTAATATCATTCTAATACATAAAGTTTAAAATGGATCACCGTTATCTTATCGTATTTTATCAAATTTTTGTTAACGTTAAAACGCATGATACTTCGAGTTAGTCTTGTAGTATTTTCGTGCATTCTTCATGCTTTCGACTTATAGGATTTTTTTCTATAAACAGTTAAAACGTTCGATTCATACAATTTCACTGAACCTCAATTCTAATTTAAACCGACAAAAATTCTCGGCAGTGCATTGCAACATCGGATATACAAGTAGCTAATAAAAAGCGAGCGGTTGGATGAGTAAGCGATCCTGCTAACAAAGACCTCGCCAGCTACATGATCGATATTCTTGAAATGGAATAACTTCTTAGAATGTTAATGGCTTGAGAAAAAAATGAATTGCTCGCGCGATCGCTAGTGTTGTTCTTTATTAGTTCGTTCATATTGAATGCGCACGTAGAGAAACTTATTGGTACATTGTATTCATGATTTGGTAAAATTTATTTGATAAAATAAAGGTATGAGTACTTGAAATAATTTTGCGAAACGGGATATATAAGGATGCATTCTTAGGGTTTAAAAGTCCTAATTGGCTTGGGCCTAATTGGCATAATTTAAAAATCTTATGTTCTTTATATAAATCTTTCTATATATCACACGAGAACGAACGAACCAAACTTTGCCAGGTGGTAGAACCAATGTAGTTCGACCGGGAAAGTACTATCGCTACACATATTGCCTATTTCTACCGTAAAGCTGTGCTTGCGTTCGGTGGATGCGGTTGCCGGATCACTTATATATGAGGACAATTTTGTAGTCTTCAGGAGCAGCAACGCATTTGTGATCGACTTCACATAAAACAGGGGTTCTATATGAAGTTATTTGTCCATGAGCGGCAGTAACTACTTACCGTCCGTTTGCTATTTCAATCTGATTAAAAAAGATTTTAAAAAGTAATCCTAATAAAGTTGTCAGTCTAGCGAAGTTAAATGTAACGATTTCGTGCTAGAAAACAACAAATATGATACTTTAAAAAACCGCGCGCTATTTGACACTCGAAAATGCAAACACAATTTTATTATTTCCACAGCATGCAATATTCGTATTACGTATATTTTTCTCGAATTCGATTAAGTATTTGAAACTAATCCTAATAGAGTAGTAAGTCTAGCTAATTGAAAAGTAACGACTTCGTGCTTTCTAGCACAAAGTCGTCTTCTTCTGAGGACAAATATAAATGATGCTTTTAATAACCGCGTGCTCGAACTTCCTAATTCAACCGAAACTCCCCAAAATGCAAACAAAATTTTATTATTTCCACATGCAATATTCGCATTACGCCCCTTTTATTCTTAACGTGCGATCAGCATTTATATTACACATTCATTTGATGCCTAATTTTAATCGAGTAGTGCCGTGAATCGTAGAACGATTACAAAAATGTTATCATACTACAGAAATACGTGCGGGCCTGATTTAGTAAGGACTGTCGCTCTAAATATTTAACGATGTTGGCCTCCAGAGAACTGTACTATTTTTGTCAGATGTTTCACGTGATGAATTAAGAATTCCAAATTCTTTTCGATTTGGCTCATTAGCGTGTATTGCATTGCATCCATTGATTAATTGTTACTATAGTTACCGAAATGTTTGTATGTATAAATTGCGATTTATAGAAATTCTAATATATGTTCTAAATTAGCAAATAAGCTAAATTTTCTAAGGAAATGTTTTGGAAATACTGGTTCGAAGGTAATTTTGAACTATGAGTTTTTTGAGAAATACTAGTTGGAAGCTAATTTTGAACTATTTTTTTTACAACATTTAGTGACATCTATTGAAAAAATAGCGTTTATTTCGATAATTAGATAAGAAACATACATTTAGTAGTAGTCGTCAAAATTTATTAAATAGAACTTTACATTGAAGGCTGTGTCAAATATTTTTTATATTTAAATTTAATTCGGACACCATTCTTTGAAAATATTTTGTATGCCTCCAACTAAAAAAAGCCCAAACGACGTCTAATTTGTTTAATGTGGTTTTACCCCAAGCTCCAATATTACCTCATAAACCTACTATAGGATTCGGTTTGTAGCTACAAATAATAATTTTCCGTTGTCCACAGTGGAATCACCCGCAACGAGATGCTAGCAGCAATCACAAATCGCATCCACGCCGAGGCGATGGCGTCACTGCCACCCAACGTGCGCAGGCGCATCCGTGCGTTGCGATCGATCCAAAAGGAATTCGTTGACATTGAAGCGAAGTTCTATTCTGAAGTACACGCGCTCGAATGCAAGTACGAGAAACTATATAAGCCGCTGTTCGAAAAGGTGAGTCTATAATGTATATACATTTTGTCATTCAACAGAATCCGGATATGATCGATTTTATGGCTCCTATTGTATAAATGTTCTGTTCCAGTTGTTTACAGTCGTAGAGGAGATATAAAATCTTCTGTCTGTTATGTAAGATTGTTGAGATGTAGTTAAGGAAATTTTCTTGCCTGACAACAGTCATAGATAATAATCTATTCAAGTAGTTCCGAATCAAGTACTCCGCGTGGCGAATCGGTCATCATGCCGGTCTGACACGCAGTGGGTTCCGCGTTCGATCCCCGGCCAGAAAGACATCTGAATGATGGAATTTGGATTTGTATTCTAGGTCTGGATGTTAGTGTATTTGTCTTTGTGTGTATCCATGGCACCCTCGGCACAGGAGAAAATCCTAGTGTAGGAATATACGTGTAGAAAGCGATTATTTTAAATAGAATATTTGAATTATTGATATTAAGAAACTGGCATA
>DWNE01007657.1:0-12077 GCA_018249875.1 Cecropterus toxeus | reverse complement strand
TCGGTGGAATTCCCCCAAAAAATGATACCGTACTTAAGGGTCGAAGATACGTAAGCGTGATATGCCATGAGTACAGATCTAGTGTTACCTAATTTTCTAGCCAGAATACGTAAAGCATATGAAAATTTACCAAGCTTTTTACAGATAACTTGTACTTGAGTTTTCCAATTCATTTTATTGTCAATCCAAAGCCCTAAAAATTTCACGCAATCAGTTGAACGAATTATACTATTCTCAAAGGTCAATAAAATAGAAGATTTATCAGAACGTTGCCTGAAATGCATTACATTCGTTTTGTTAAGGTTTACGACCAAATTGTTCCTAGTCAACCATTCTATTATTAATCTTAATGTATCATTTGCATCTTTTTCATAAGATGTTTGGTCTTTTCCAGTAAATATAACCGTACTGTCATCCGCATATAAGATCATTTGATTATTGGTAACCTTTGGAAGATCATTAATATAAATCAAAAAGAGCAACGGCCCTAATACACTTCCTTGGGGTACACCATATTTAACATATTTAGGTTCTGAATAAAAAACACGCTCTGATTTTGACTTAGTACAAATTTTAGTTATTTGTGTTATGTGAATTCTATTTTGTAGATATGACTGCAGTAGCTCTAGCACATTTCCCCGCACCCCATATGATTGTAATTTACGAAGTAAAATATTATGTTCTACGCAATCAAAAGCGCGTGTCATATCGAGGTACAATGCTGACACTGGTATTTTTTTGTCCATGTTAGTAATGATACTTTGAACGAGATCATAAATTGCCATATTTATATTTTTACTTTTCCTAAACCCCTTTTGTTCATTCGTTAAAATCTTATTGTTTTCGAAGTATGCGTATAAATTATTATATATGACTTTTTCAAACACTTTTGAAAATATAGGAATAAGTGCTATAGGTCGGTAACAAGACATATTGTTTCCATCACCCCCTTTAAAGAGAGGTTTAATGATCGATGTTTTTAATTTTTCAGGAAATATACCCTGTTCAATGCATAAATTAATAATATGGCTAAGAGGTGCAGCTATATGTATTGAAACCAATTTAATTATTTTTATACAAATGTCATCATATCCAGTACTGTCAGTGTTTTTTAATAATCGAATAATTTGTTCAATGTCATTTGGAATAGTAGGACTCATAAAAACAGAATTAAGATTATTATTATAATTATATGCCATTAAATTAGATTTACCACAATTGTCACTATTATTATTAATTCCAGGATGTCCAATGAAAAAATCATTAAATGCTTGAGCTATACGCATAGGGTCTTTTAAGGTTAGATTATTGATATTTATCTGTGTAATATTTTCTTTAGGATATAAATATTTGCTTCTATTGATAATTGACCAAGTTGCCTTACTTTTATTAGTCGATAACTTAATGTAATTTTCATTCTGTGCCTTCTGTGTAAGGGTAATAATTTTTTTTAAACGTTTGCAGTAACCTTTATATTGTGTTTTTGTACTTTCGTTAGGCGTCAATCTATATTTCCATAAATATTGCCTTTTTCTTTTCGAGCACATTTTAATACCCTTTGAGATCCATTGGCAATTATTTTTTACATTTCTCTTAATTTTTATTATTGGAAAGCATAAATCATAAAACATTTTGAAAGTGTCGTAAAAATATTCAAAGGATTCACCTGCATTATAGGTAGTATAACATTCATTAAAGCTCAAACTTCCAATACATTCTTTAAATTTATTTATGTTTTCCTGACAGTAATCACGCTTCATGCAATACCAGTAATTTAATAAACATTTTTTTTTAGCTGGACACATTAAAATTTGAGCTGTGTGTTGGGGAGAGAGCTAACTCTACAACTTCTGTTTTGCTTCCCGGTATATTATGTATTATGTTATCAATACATGTTCCACTACAAACTCGGGTTGGTTCACGTATCGAGAGTTTTAAATTGTAACTATCGATTAATTGCTCAAAGTAAACCGAATTTTTATTTTTCCTGATTAAATCAATATTGAAATCACCACAAATAATATATTTTTTATTTCTAAGAACAGATATTTTATTTAGTATATATTCAAAATTATTAAAAAACAAAGAAAAAGAGTTGTTGTCAAGTTTTGGTGGTCGATATACACAAAATATAAGCAAATTCTGCTCAACAAGTTCAATGGCACATAGCTCAAAAATATTTGTTTTACAGCAAGATTTAAAATTAACAACAATCTTGTAGTTATAACCTAATCTAACCAGTATGCAACAACCGCCATTTCTACTGTCTCTTGTATACGTTGTTGCGAGAACATAATTTGGAATATTCAAGTGTATTTCGTCACCCTCTTTCATGTTATGCTCCGTTATACAGACGATATCTATAGGCTTATTTGTGTCGTGTAGTTCTTGTAAATGAACGGTTAATAAATCAGACTTATTTACGAGACCATTTATGTTTTGGTGTAACACATGTAATTTATGGAGTACGAAAAAGATTATTTTCACAGTCATTGACGTTGTTGTCAGATAGTATCATATCAGTCTGCGTATAAGAATCTACAGTTTTTATAATTTTTTTTCTATATTGCATGCTTACACTTTTAATACATTGAGATACATACACATTATACGAGACTCTATAACTTATTCGAAGTATTTCTCTTAATAAAAATTTACACAAATTTAATGCAAATCCAAATCCTTTTAATATACGTTTACTATGGTTCACATCCAAAAAAGAAACCGTTTTATATTGATTACATATATGTCTCAGTTCATAATTTAATTTACATTCATATAGAGTGTTATTATAAGGAACTTCACACATAATTATGTTTGTATGGGTATTCATATTTAACCAGGCTGTAACACTTGACTGGTAAGCAAAAGGATTAGTGTCATTAATTCCACACATCACTACAACTGTATCATTTTGTGTGAGTGTGCTTATTTGCAGCTTATCCGTTTTTAATATTTCACTGGTTGTAGCACCAGGTTTCCAGAAACAAGAGACTTGGTAGTTAGGTCCAAGTAACTTTTGTAAGGTTTCCTGTATTTTCCATCCCTGTTGATCTCCAATAATCACAACGTTTTTTTTCTTATTTAAGTTTTTTGATACGGTACAATTTGTATAATTTAAAACATTGTCATCTTGCTTGCCTAAACTAGTCGTTTGATTTAAATTTCGAGCTTGCTCTTCATCACACTTACTATTTGAAATATTCAAAGAAAGTTGTTCGGGTACATTTACGATGTGTGGCTGTTGCTCTTTGTGATCCAATACCTTACTCGGTTGCATTGCGCATTGTGGTATTGTGCCATCCACAGTAATAATTTTTGAATTAAGATGTTCGATCGTTTTGTTACATTGCACTAACTCCTTTTTTAGACTTTCATTTTGTAATTGCAAGGTACTTATCTGATCTTCTGCAGCAGTTAATCTCTTATTTAATTTAGTTAATAAGCGTTTGAGATCCAGAACTGTGTTATTAATTTCATTGTATGACGCATTTGTGCCACTTGCTTGCAATGACGATGCTTCCATAGTGTTCGGAGTCTTTGGGCGTCTACGTACGGTGACGTTGTCCGGTGAATTTGCCATCCGTCGAAGTTTATATATATATATTGTTTTTCTTAAGTAAGAAATATTTGTTTTCGAATTTATATTTTTCAAAGATGATTTTTAACAATTTTTAGAAATGATTAAAAAATTCTTTTGAAAAAAATCTTAAGGCGATGAGATTTGAACCCAGGATCTTACGAACGTTAGACAGTAGTGTTGCTCAATCAGCCAAACAGTCAATGAGTAATCTTGTGAAAATAATTATACGTTGTTTTCTTATATTCGTCGTAGGTGATTACTCGTTGGCAGATATCCAAATTAATTTTTTCGTACCCTCATTTCTCTTGATTTTAATTTAAAACTAAATCACAAAAAGCACTTTTGATACACTTTTCTAAATATTTATTGTTTAGAAAACATATATGCACTATGTTTTTCACTTTGATTACACTTTTTATCGATAACTAATTGACTTTACTTCCGAATAACAGTATTTATTTGCTCATAACGTATGTTTTAATGCACTTATTGATTTTTAACCTGACGAGAATGTTATGTACGTCTGTACGCCTTGACGTCCGTGACGTCCTGATCATTATCATCATATTATATCAGAATCATATTATAGAGTTCATATTAGTGATCGAACGGCAAGGTCGTAATAATTCTGAGCTACTGGAAAGCGTTCTATATCATTACATATACAAGTTGAGGTAGCTAAGGCAGATCACTTAAACCTTTAACCATAAACTTAACTTAAAATAGCAGTCGGAGTTGATTCACCAAGATTCATTTTATCTCATTATTGAGTCGAGTCTTACAGGTGTTCATTTGTGGCAATAATCACTTTACACTAAGTAATTATATTTATTTTGTAAATTGAATTATCATTGATAAATAATTGGTTTATACCTATGTTACGGCTTACTTATCAGTGAATTTCTGGTTCTTAAGATTATGTTTGTTATACGCTCTGAATATATTTCATCAGATTTATTTCCCAGAAAGTATTGTTATTAATTTTACGCGTAAATCAATTCACCAATATCACTTTATGACTTTAATTTTGATAAAAAGCGATTTATTATCATACATTACATATATACATAATAGATACATACATACATAATAGATATTTTATAAGCATCGATTATGTAAGTAAATTAAGTTGATCATAATGATATGGTTTGAAAGTGCTAATTAGTATACATACTATCTATAAATAAATTATTTATCAGTAAGACGTCAGTACAATTAGGGATTTTCAAATACTTTTGAATCTATCGCAAGATAATTTAGCGTTCAGGTCATTAAATGATGATGGATGGATGAGTGCCAGTTATCGCCGTTATACCTGAAATACGCTATCGTTCATCGTCAACCCATTATTGTCCCATTGTTGGGCACGGGTCTTCTCTCAAAGAGAGAGATTTAGGCCATAGTCCACCGCGCTGGCCAATTGCGAATTGGTAGACTTCACACACCTTTGAGAACTCTTTTTTTTACGAGAACTCTCAGATTTCCTCATGCAGGTTTCCTCACGATGTTTCCTTCACCGTAAAACAGTGATAATTAAATTTCTAATACGCACATAATTTTAGAAAAATCAGTGGTGCATGCCTGGGACTCGAACCCTGGATCCTCGATTGAGAGGGTCAACCATTAGGCTATCACTGCTGTACATTACATGTATTAAATTTATGTTACAAAACTGGGAATGATGATGATGGATTTTCAACCAATTTGTTACTCACCTACCACGCCGAGCACATCCATGCCTTCAGAATCCTCTGAATCCGACATTTGCGATGGAAACGGTGGTCTAGCGACCTGAAACGAATGAAAATATATAAAACAAAAACCTTAAACTCTAATACCAGGTTGTAGACCCAATGTAGTTTGCCCGGGTAGTACCAACGCTACCCCTATTTCTAGCGCGAAGCAGTTCTCGTGAGGAAGGGTGTGGTTGTTCTCACTTATATATGAGGCGACCATCTCAGTCCTCGGGAGTAGCAACGCATCTGTGATAGACTTCATATAGAACCCCTGTTCTATATGAGGTTGCTTACAAATGTCCATGGGCGGTAGTCACCACTTACCATCAGGTGGGCTGCTTGTTCGTTTGCCACTTCATATACGTTATATCTGTTTTAGGACCTGACCCGACCCAATGCGAAGAACCAGCTCACCGCCGCCGCCAGGGCGGTCACCGAGAGCATCAACAAATTGGTGAGTAGTCAAATAACCTTTGTAAGAAAGCGTGAGACATACTTATCCATGACGTTTCAACTTAGTCCTGAGGGGTAACAACGCATCTGTGACTTATCAAAAGTAAGACTCATCTTATCTGGAGTTAATTACAGATGTCCATGAGCGGCATCCATGACCTCACATGGAACACGTGTGCTATAAATTCCCTTGCTCCCAGATTTAGATGTAGACGTGTGTATTTGTGTACTGTAAACACGTGGTCCCAGCTAGGTACGCGCACTGTAACCCCCCCGTGCCCCAAGGTGGACACGTGTACTTCAGCTCCCCGTGTTCCTAGGCTTTCGGCCTTGTAACCCCTGTGTCCCCAGTTGTACAAGCTGTATGTGTGTATTATAATCTCCCGTGCCTCCAGCTGTATGTATGTTCCATAATCCCTTCGTGCTCCCCGCTGTACGTGTAGCCACTCTACCTGTGTCTCAACCCTACATATGTATAACCCCGGTGCCCCCAGCCGTACACGCGCTGTATACCACTCGTGCCCCCAGCCGCACGTGTGCTCTATAAGCCCCGTGCCCGCAGGTGGACGTGTGCACGGCGGCGGCGCCCGGGCAGAAGGAGTGCGCGGCGGCCATCCGCAGCATCGAGAGCGCGCGGCCGCTGCTGGCGGCGCCCTCGCAGCCCGTCTCCGACCTCGGCTACTTCGCCTGCCTCGACGCCGTCGTCGACCAGAGCAAGGGGCTCAGTGAGTATTTTTCACGATTGTACTTACCCGACTGCGTTAGTTGGAGGGGGATGATTATCGAGCGTATATATGCAGCCGTCCGACAAAGGTTCGGGCGCGACTGAAAACCAGCGCCGTGGTTTCGTCGCGTCTCCACGGCATTAGCTGAGTTTCGTCCGTTTCACGATACTATTATGTCACAGCACGTGTCATTTATGGTGACATTTTTAATTGTGCTTTATTTGTTTATGCCTTATATTATTTTTTAATTTTTTTCTTTCTTTTTTTTAGGTTTAATTGTATTTTTATTTTCTTTTATTGTGCTATACATAATATTCTTCGTGAATAAAGATTATTTTGTCTTCTTCTTTCTTCTCCATTTATGTTCATTTCTTTGGCTTACAAGTCCAAATAAGTTGACGGATTGTAAGGTATGACATATCATTAGGATCGTCTCGGTGTACATAGTGACAGCCTGTATATTTTTATAAAAATGGCATCTGGAAATAGAAAAAAAAGGGGGGAGGACTATTTTTTTTACTTTTTTGTGTTGTTATATTAAAGTGACTTCCTCCACTTTCCAAGTAAAATCTTTTGTTTTTAACATTTCTGCGAGAACGCATATAACAGTTCGCAGTCACAAAAGCGCTGCTGGATATCCGAGCGAATTTAGTCCTCGGGAGTAGCAACGCATCTGTCTAGCCTTAAGTAAGACTGAACTTATCTATAGATGGGTCATGGGCAGCGGTAGTCACTTACCATCAGCTGGACTACATGCTCGACTGCTAATTCGATATTATAAAAAAAGATAATTCGGCTCGAGGGACCAAAATGTAAGAGATGCATATAGAGTGAATTTAAATTTGAATCTAGAGAATCGACGCACTGATAACACACATGCAAATGAGGTCATAATTTTCAAAATCTCTGAAAAAACTAGTATTTATGCCATCTATACCAATATTATAAAGCGGTAGAGTTTGTCTGGTTGAACGCGCTAATCTCAGGAACTACTGGTTCCAATTGAAATAATATTTTTGTGTTGAATAGTGCATTTATTAAGGAAAGCTTATAGGCTATATAACATATATGTTTATATGTTTATTTGTTCTGTCTTATGTAGCAGCAGGTGAAACCGCGTGGCACAGCTAGTATTAAATACACGTGTGTTCCAGGCGAGGGCATGTCGGGCATGGCGAGCGCGATCAAGCGGTCGGACACGGAGCAGTTCAGCAGCAGCGTGGCCTCCGTGGCCTCCGCCGTGCTGGGCCTCGTCGAGTGCACCGCGCAGGCCGCCTATCTGGTCAGTCATACACTCGCTTACTTATAAAGGGTTACTTACCCGACCGCGTCAGAAGGAGGGTAACGTTTTCGAGCGTATGTATGTATATATATTTGTCAAAAAATATAAAATTCGTGTAACGAAATTTATAAGGCAAAAATGTATTTGGAATAAAAATAGGTATGGCTGAATATAAGTAAAATATTCATGGCTTTATATAATATGTTGTAAAACTCGAAAAAAACTTTAAGGGATGTGATAGGGGAAAATATTCTTTCGTTTTCCAGTTTATTCCTACGTCCTTAGGGCTTAATGCATCAGTGTCCTATTTACCTACGTTAATGTATAGCAAATACGGCTTCAACAACATGTAATAAAAAAACTTAATCTTTAATATATGATGATTTGTATGTATGTGGTATATATGTGTATGTATATATTTTCATGAATTTCATACAATTTACTAATGAATCTTTATCCCCAGGTGGCGGTATCGGACGAGACGAGCGTGGCGGGCCGGCCAGGCCTGGTGGACCAGGCCCAGTTCGCGCGGGCGGCGCTGGCCATCGAGCAGGCCTGCAAGACCCTGGCCGACACGCACACAGACCAACAACAGGTTTGTTACATTTCAAAAAAGTTTTATGCAGATTTCCTATATTTTTGGTGAGCTTCTGTAATTTGTCAAGAGATGGCGTAAGTAGTTTTCTGAATCGCGTGAATGAAATTTGTGCGACATCCAGCTCATATGTAAGCTTTGTAATGAGACTAGTTTTTGTGTATTGTGACAACCCACGTGGCGAAACTTTTACCATTCGTTGATACTCAGTCGGTTCCGAGTTCGATTCCCGGCCAGACAGTAAACTAAATTATGAATTTAAAGTTCTGTTCTGTGTTTGGGAGTTTCTTTAGTATGCTCATTGCGTCCATGACAAAGTAGAAAATCCTAATTTTGGATTATGTGTAGAGATAATGGTAAAAGCAATATTGTATTCCATTCCTTGCCAAACAAGCCTCTAGTTTAATCAAATGTAAGGCAAGATACTGGCGCTAGCGTTGTTATAAACGAAAATATGTTTAAAAAATACAAAGTAAAAAAAAAATACACACACCCGCTGATTTTTTGCTGGATTTTCTAAGTCGAGATCGTGTTTCGACCCGATGATAAAAAAATTGCAACTGAAAATTTTAAGACCGCCCGGTGTCCTCGGCGGTATTTTTAAGGTATGACTATTGACTCCCCGGTGTCCCCAGGTGCTGTCCGCGGCCACGGTGATAGCGAAGCACACGAGCGCGCTGTGCAACGCGTGCCGCGTGGCCTCGGGCCGCTCCGGCGAGCCGCAGAGCAAGCGACACTTCGTCCAGGCGGCCAAGGACGTGGCCAACTGCACCGCCGCGCTCGTCAAGGAGATCAAGGCGCTGGACACGGACTATAGCGAGGTATGGCACGCGTTGGCCCCGTGTCCTCATGTTCATTTTATCAAGTTTTTTCATGATACATTCTTGTACCATATCTTCAACCTTAACATTACCAAGTAGGGGTGGGTGACTATTGTTCGAATATTAATAAAAATAATTGATTCGAAATTCGAATAATTCGACAAATTTTGAATAGTTCAAAAAATTTCAAATGATTCGTGAATTATTGAAATATTTCAGAATTTTCTATTGTTTCCGATTTAAGTTTCTTTTATCAACCAGTGGAATTATAGTTGATCGGGTGAATCAGTAAATAGAATATCTATACACATGCCCGGTGAGTGTATTCAATGGTTGAATTTGTGAAATTCCATTAATTCATTTTAATAGAGAAAACACTCGGATGTCGCGACAAATTCCAAAAAATAATCGAATTATTTGAAAACGTTGGACCTTTTGGAAATTTTTCGCATTTTCTTAAATTTTTCATATTATTCGATATTTATCGTTTTTTTTAATAATACGAATTGTTTTCAAATTATTAAAAAAAAATTCTAACTATTCGAACTTCTTTCAAATTATCTTAAACCTTTCGAATTATTCGATTCGACTTTCAAATTAAGTTTTCGATTCAGAACGAATTATTAGTAAGTTGGAACTATTCGCACACGCATTTATTACTACATGGTTGCGATATACGTATACGTTCGTTGGCAGGCGAACCGCGCGCGCTGCGCGGCGGCGACGGGTCCGCTGCGCGAGGCGGTGCGCAGCCTGTGCGTGTTCGCGGACGGGCCGGAGTTCGCCGCCGTGCCCGCGCGCATCTCGCCCGCCGCGCGCGCCGGCCAGGACGCCGTGCTCGCCAGCGGCAGGTGCGGGGACGCGCAGCGAGTGTAGGGGGAGAGATGGACGGTTCCACGTAGCAAATATGAGAGCCACTAGCTCTTGGGGTAGCCTGGTCCCGCGTAACACGCTGACGACCGCAGCCTGTCGCACGTTCAGCTGGGGCCCACTGTCCTTACTCTGGGGGGTCCACGCAGCAAATATAGGGGTCACTAACTCTCGGGACAGTCTGGAGGATCCTACGTAGCAAATATAAGGGTAAATAGATCTCGGGATAGTCTGGAGGGTCCCACGTAGCAAATATAGGAGTGACTAACTCTCGGGACAGTCTGGAGAGTCCCACGTAGCAAATATAGTAGTGACCTAGCTCTTAACATAGCCTTAGGAGTCCCACGCAGCAAATATGGTGACCACTGGCTCTAGGGACAGTCTAAAACAGTGATTTCCAAAGTGGTTCAAATGGCCCCCCGGGATCCATGGCAGATTTAATCGAGGTCTACGTAGGCGTGATTAAAAATTGAAAATATGAGAATGTGATACAAATGTTGCAAGGATGGGGTCCACCGAAACCGGAAAAAAATTAAAAAAGGTATACAAGAAAAAATAGTTTGGGAACCTCTGGTCTAGAGGGTTCCAAACATCAGATATGATGACCATCTACCGCTAATATTAAATAAAAATAAGTGACAATAATACCTCCAAAATGAGGCCATAAAGTATTTATTTTGATAGTAATTTTAGTTACCACATAGTATTATACCCATATAGTAGTATACACACATGTCATTAACGTCGTCCTCTCCTCCCCTCAGGAACATAATAACGGGCTCGTGCGCGATGCTGGAGGCGGCCAAAGCCCTCGTGCTGGCGCCCAACGAGCGCTCGCAGTGGCAGGCGCTGGCCGCGCACAGCAAGGACCTCTCCGACGGGATCAAGGCGCTCGTCACCGACATACGGTACGTGTGGGTGTGACAGTGCTTTTGTGTATGTGTGTGCCCCCAGTATGAATGACGATGCTACCGAGTAAAGAATGTCGGATATGCGTCGTGAAATGTTAGAAACAAAAGTGCTACAAAACGGTAAACTGTACAACAAGAACAAACGAAATAGCAAAAGGAAAAGTGTGCATGTACTTATGTACACACGTTATACTTATTTGGCGTAACAACATAAAAATCTTTTTAAAAATTATATTCTACATTTGTAGAAAAAACGACGCTAACTAAATATAGTTATATTAAATTTATTTAAATATCACAAAAAATATTTCTACATAAAGATGTGGTCATTTTTTATTTATTATAAATAAATAATAAAACTAAAATGTTGACTATAGCTAACTTCAGGGTGTCGGTTTATGGTGACGGTGTGCGCGCGCATCGTCAAAATTTACTGTCATAATTATTCCCTAACGCGCCAAAGGAAGTATAACTTCAAAAATGCAATTCGTAAAAAAATGATTTTCGAACTTTTTAAAATGTTTTTCTTAAAATATAAAATCATACAATCTTCATTTGAAATTCAATACAATCTATTCTCAATATAAATATTCAAAACAGTTTTCCGTTGAAAATTTTCATAGTACTGTGTGACCTTACACCTGGATATTGAATTTTCTGAACGTACAACTTTGTAAAATCGGTTCATTTCTTACGAACTCATTTATTATATATCATATAAATATCTAAGAATATTTGAAATATTAATAAGTATTGATTTATGTATTTGAGTTCAAAACTGTACAAATTGTCAGTTACATGTTAAACTACCATCGGATCAAGACAAGACCTCAGCTGGACAGATCCGGCAAAAAACTAAACTTTTATCATATCCTCTATCCTTTAGTGAGAAAGCACCAGGTCAGCGGGAGTGCGCCGCCGCCATGGAGACCCTCAACCGGCTGCTGAAGGAGCTGGACCAGGTGGCCATCGAGGCCGTGGGCCAGGAGCTGCAGCCGCGCCAGGCTAACACACTGCAAGGTAACTGTTTTTTTTATCAAATTGTTGTAAACGAGCATGCAATCGACCTGATGGTAAGTGGTAACTACCGCCCGTGGATAC
>DWNE01007656.1:0-12080 GCA_018249875.1 Cecropterus toxeus | reverse complement strand
TTTTTTGTTATCAGTATCATGTATATATTTATATGCATTTGGTAAAAAAATGTTATTTTGATGTTACAAACAGACACTTCAATTTTATTTATATGTATAGATGTATAGATAACACCATTTTCTAAAACCAGACAAAAAACGATGAACATCTACGTCTTAAATCCACATAACAAACGAATACACAATGATTCACTAGAGTCAAACCTACCAAAAGTAGACATTTATTTCTGTTGTATTGAAGACACACTTTATGGCTGGGCGTGATCTGGGGATATTGACTTTTATTTATGTAAAGCAATTCAACAAGGCCCCAATACACGAGATCGGCAACCGAGGTGCTTGAATAATGGAATAACAACACAACAAACTTCTATGATTGATTGCTGCTACAACGCGTAAGCGTCGGATCTCTTTAGGCATTCTGAGGTCAGATGCTTATAACCTTATAGGCGTGTAAATCTAGTTACTGCAATGATACGAATGTAGCCTATTAAAATGCTTTTATAAAGAGCATTATAATTTTATTGTATTTAAATATAAGAGAACGTTTCCACATATATGTTTTCTATCACTAAAAATGTTGTATTATTACTTATTGCCAACCCATTATTGTCCCACTGCTGGGCGCGGGTGTTCTCTCAGATTGAGAGAACACCCAAAATAAAGACCAAAGGTGAATTGGTGGACTTGGACATGGAAATATATGATTTAAATTTTATACGAGTCAATCATATGGATACCCAAATCACAATATAATTTTATGTGAGCGCAAGAAATCTCTAGGAGTAGCAAGGAAGTAGGAGAAGTAGCAATATAAGTTTTTCTTTTTTGAACTGCGAATCCATTGAAAATAGATCCAATAGTCTATTTATAATTTTCAAGTTGATAAAGTCAACATTTTTGTATCATCAAATTTTTAAAAGATATTGGTTTTCATTTATGTAAAATAAATCCTACAGAATACCAAAACACAATGATTAGATACGAGGTGTTTGAATAATGGAAGAACAACAACAAACTGATTTGATCGATTGCTGCCACGTTGTGTAGACATGAAATCTCGACTTAGTTGTTCTGTGGTACAATCAACTACGGAACAAATGATGATGCTTAACTATCTAACATATTATATATGTTCATTGTTGTTCTATGCTTCAATTAACTACGGAACAAATGATGATGCTAAACTATCTAACATATTTATTACTTAGACACGTTCGTTTTTATATAGCTAGTTTGTAAATTGTGTACATTTTAGTGTAATTCACTGTGCAATATTATAGAAATGTCATCTTATGTTAAATTTTCCGATTTTGTCATTAATAAATCTATTTTATACTATCGTACAAGTTTTTTTTTTATCAGATTGAAGTAGCAAACGAGCATGCAGTCCGCTTGATGGTAAGTGGTAACTGCCGCCCATGACCGTCTGTAAGCAAATTCATATAGTACAAGGGTTCTAAGTCAATCACAGATGCGTTGCTACTCCCGAGGACTAAGATGGTCGCCTCATATACAAGTGAGCCGGCAACCACACCCTTCCAACGAAACGTAAGAACTGCTTCACGCTAGAAATAGGTGTGGCGGTGCTCACCGGTCGAACTACAAGGTTTTGAAAGAAAGCTCTATTTGTACCTTTCTTGGAGCGCTATAACATGTTCGCTATACTCCGGGAGGGAGATCAATCCATATCTTGCACGTTTGCGAAAAGAAAGAGCGCGCAAACCGAACCATGAGGAACGGTTCCATTTTAATACTATGAGGTTTATTGTGGGTGTAGCTGAAACTTTTGGAAGCGGACCAACTGCAGCGATCACCACAAAAGAATGATGGCTAACATTTAATCATAGAGTATAATTATAGAGAAGAACAAAAGTCAGGTTTTTGCACGATCGAAAAGATTATGTGTATATTCGTACGTAGTGTTTACTTTTTCGTCAATATTCGACCAAATATACCATAGATTGTTCGCGATAATTTAAATTAATTTATCTTGAATGTATGCTATGCCTTGTTTAAATATAAAACAAAACATACTCACGCTCACTGCCATTCTCTCATTCACTCCCGTGCTATCAAATACACACTCAATCTCGTTCTTACATACAGATGCACTAACACGTACACACTAGTACTACAATCTGCCCCACACTTACCACCTTCCCACCAAACATAGTCCCCGCTCCGCTTAGCGAGCTTCAGAAGCTCTAGAAGCTCCCGCGTATCCTCGTCTTGCTCCAGACCCTTCTTCTCCCAGAACGCGGCCTCGTTCGTTTTTCTTAGTTCTTCTTCGTACCTGGAAATTATAATTCTATAAGTGCAATTATGAAAATGGTGTTCGGCAAAAAATGTATCCGTTTTTATTTAAAAAGTACTTTATATAAACATTTAACTTGGTCTACCTCTATTTTTCCTTGCAAATTTAATGTAGTTAGTATAGTTAGGCGATATTCAGGTTGATTTTTTAACACTTGCTATCTCACCCCCGTAAGGAGAAAAGGGTGGTTAGCTTAAATTACAAGTAATTGCAGCCTCATCCTAACGTTTACGACATAATAGGTTTATTGGAATAGGAGGGGGGCACTTGCTCTTCCACTCAACGTGCACTTTATGAATTAATATCATTTAATTAATAAGGATTCGTTAAATGACACTAGGGAATGTTACTTAATTTATCTTTGTAAACATCAAACACTTTTTCTATGTCAGTGTTCGCTACATTTAATGATAGTGGACATTTAGTGAGACTTGAGGAGATGGGGGGGAGAGATTTTATACGCTCTGCTATTTTTGGATTTAATGTCACTCGTCAATTGAGGGGTTAGGTGACACAGCTACTACTACTTTAGTTTCATTGTACGGGATATATTTTACTCATCAATAGGAAGGGGGGTTGATCGTACATTTATATTAATTGTGAGAGATATATTTCACATTTTAATATGTTATGGGCCGTGGTCACGGCGAAATTACGGTGGCAGGGAGAAACCGTTGACAAGCACTAGTGATAGCTTATCCTATCTACTTTACTTCTAGTTCGTTTTTCTTTTTTAGGTTCCATATCACGACACAACACTAACTGTATCCTTATGCACCGAACTTTACATTATTTGTGATTTACTTAAGCTAATAAAGAAATTCAAAAAACCGTATATCGTGGGTACCCGTACCATATTAAAATGTTTAAGTTTCGCGAGGATATTAGTTTGAAATCGGATATATTTTACTCGTCAATGGGTAGGGGGGTTAGGTGATCAACTTCATGATCGTGACGAAGGCGGTCAATGGGTAGGGGGTTCACCGACCTGTTGATCGTGACGAAGGCGGTCAACGGGTAGGGGGGTACACCGACCTGTTGATAGTGACGAAGGCGTAGGCGAGCAGCGCGTGCGCGTACCCCTGCGGCGCGCGCTTGGCGCGCAGGCAGGCGAGCGCGCTGCGCACGGCGCCGCGCAGCGCCGCGCCGCCCGCCGCCAGCGAGCTCGTCACGTACGCCGTCAGCGACACGCGACCGATCTCGCCCTCCTCGTTCAGCCCGCCCTGGGAACATTACATAATTATTCTGAGCCTAGATTACATTGCTTAAGTTATAGGAGCGTTTGCAAAAAAGGGTGAAGGAGAAGGTAGGAATAGTATCAAGATTTTTGTGTTGTGGTCCAACAAATACTAAAAATTTACCTTCCCGTGGTAATTTAATTTACTTCACTTCTACTTTTCAGACTCAACTACGTAATGACATTATTAGAACCCATACATCAAACACCATTCTTCATCCTTAGATTTTAATCAGAAAAAAAAGTTATGGAACTTTTGTGGTTCATCTCCGGAAACACCACCTCCACACTAAATCTAAATCGAATCACACCAATGTTATGTGCTGCTGTATTATGGTCTGAAGGAAATGGTGAAGAAGACAATCTTATACTAATCATTCCAACTTAATCCTCAAGAGTCTGCAGCCAACCCCAGGTAAAACTAATCTCATATGGGATTGATAACAGATGTCCATGAACATTAGTAGCCACTTACCATAGCTGGACTACTTACTCGTTTACTACATCCATAAAATAAAAAACATACTTTTAATTCCCTATGGAACACCTGGCCATCGTTCCTGAAGCAGCCGTTTTCCATCTGCTGGGATAATAACCAGCGCTCCGCTCGCTCCAGGACAGGAGGCACCGAGACGCCTGGCGATAGAATCTGGGAATAAACATGTAATATTAATATTATTCAGTACTTGTACATATTTTGCTGTGTACTGTGTGAGATACAAATTATTTAATAATAGCCATAAAGAATACTAGCTGCGCCCCGTGATTTCACCCTCTGCTACATAAGGAAAAAACAAACAAACATAGCATGATGTTATATAGCTTATAGCCTTCCTCGATAAATGGACTATGCAACACAAAAATATTTTTTGTGAATTCAAACCAGTTCCTGAGATATGCGTGTTCAACCAAACAAAAACACTCTTCTGCTTTATAATATTGATATTGATAAGTAACGGATATGACGGATTGTAACATGTGATATATCATTAGAATCCTCTAAGTTGTCGTTGTGATATAGACTATATCATTTTAAAATATGACGGCAAAAAATATTTATCTATATATTATAAGATATAATTACATGTAACATTGGCTTACTTTATAGGCTCGTCTGAGATACCTCACGCAGAAAGCTGTTAGCCAGGTGGAAGGCATGGGGTCTGAGGGTCCGAAGGCGCTGAAGCCTCCCGAAGGATGGGCGTATTGTAGTTGACGGGTGAAACCTGGAAGAACACAATATTAATAACAAATTGTTAGTCAAATTTTGCCTATCGAAACAAAAGGCTCCTGACAGAAAATACAATGAAAATCTGGCAAGATACGACCACGACCCAGGGTAATATAACAAAGGGTAATATTTCTTCCCAACTAGCTATGAAAAAACAGTTGAAAACTATTTTAATATTTGAAAATGGTAAAGTACTTAATTGCGAAAAAGGTGTGATAAATGGCGGTCTTTCGTCAAATTTTGACATAGAGACAAATTTCTTTGGACTGTATTAATTTACTACTTCTATAAATAGAACCAAAACTCCATAATGCCAATTTAACTGACCTCTGGCGACGTGGTCCTTAGCGAGGACATAAGCCGAGGAGGCGGGGTCCAGCTGGGTGAGAGCCAGCAAATTCGTGGCCAGGCGAGCCATGTTCTGCTCTCCGCAGCCGCGAGGAAGCGTCACCAGGGAGTCTGCATCCTGTAGGAATTAGAGAGGGGGAAGTATTTTTAGTACGCAATTGTTTACACATTATAACTTTTCATCTCCAAACAATGGTTGGAGGCGAAAAAGTTATATCGTGAACGTTGAAGGATGAAAAAATTTGTTGCGAAAATATATTATGTTATATTTTAGAAGCGTGCGAGGGTCGCAGGGAACTATAGACTTATTCGAGGAAAATACGTCAAGTCTTCCACTTTTGGTAAATTTTGGTTTTATTATAATTAATATTACCTACTCAATTGATATTTTTATACAAGATCATCATAAGAGGTTTTCTAACTGAAGGTTTTAGCTTTTTTATACTAGACTTACGCCATAAATAATATAGTAAGTTTCAAAAATTATATTTTGTAATAACCTAATGTGTGTAAACAGAACGAATAAATTATTATCTATCCATCTATGTATCTATCTATATTATGAAAACTAGATATGTGTAATTAATGAAATAGATTCATGACGCGTAATATTACCCGATCATGCAATATGGCATCACGTATTCCTCAACCAGAATAAGCATTATACCTGACAGTAAAACATCTCACCACACACACATCACAAGAGATGGTATAGTGCCATATTACTCAATACTAAATGCCATACCATATAATATTACTTTGAAAAGCACTGTTTTGCGCATGTCAAATGAAAACATACACATTATTAACTAAGTATACGAAGGCATTAAATAATACTCAGCAATTTTTTTGAGTGCGTGACGGGCAGAAAATGGCCCTTATTAATAGTCTCCATTGACATTAATCTTATAGAAGTACCAGTAGTGGCTGTGTGGGTCAATGTTGAAGTCCAGTACTTACGGCCAGCAGCGGGCCAGTGATGTCGCCTGTCGCCCACATGGTCACGGACTCCGTGCCGGGGACCGCCTCCACCTTCGCCCAGCTCCAGGATACCGAATCCGGAGATGGTATCGACTCGGTATCTGGAGAAGATATAAAACTGTAGGATATGGACGTTATGTCTATCAATGTTTAAAAGTTGTATCAAAACAGGAATAATATGTTACAGTAGTTAATATTGAAATCTTACACAACACACAAATTGATTGACAGGATATTAATATTGATGAAACTGTTTTTTATATGTTTTTTTAAATTGCAAAGTTATGATTTTCGAAGATATTTTAAGGCACTGTTACTCAAAGTGGGCGATAACGCCATTTGTGTAAGCTAGTGGCATAGGATGATTCTTCAAAAGCCCAAATTAATTATATTACTTATTTACTGGTATGAAACTTTCAGAGTATTAATTTATTTCAAGAACAGGTTATTGAGTATTATTTCCAACGAATAAAAAAAAAGGTTTCGGGAGCGCCAAAAAATAATTTATGCTTCAAGTGGGTGGTAGACGAAATAAGTTTGAGAACCTCTGTTTTCATGTCACAAAAATACTTTTATTTAAAAATTACCTCTTCCGCACAACATGATGGACTTATGATCGTGTACCGGGATACCCTCTGGATCGATATGTATTTTTATTATAACTTCATCACTGGAACAATAAATGTAATATGATAATTAAATAGACGTGAAATTTATTATATTGCGATAGCTTATGGTATGATAAATGAACACAGGTTTCCAGATAGACACACAAACGTACAAAAAAGGCACACAAACAAACAAAAATCTTTCATTAATTTAATTTAATTTAATTTAATTTAATTTAATTTCATATCATTTCATTCAGTGGCTAACCTCAGGTAAGTCTGATCTTATCTGGAGTTAATTACAGATGTCCATGGACAGCAGTGGCCACTTACCACCAGCTGGACTGCATGCTTGTTTGTTTCTTTCATATTTAAAAAACAACTAACCTAACTCCAGCACCAGTGGAGTTACCGCAGCTCGGATCCCTAACCGTCTTCGCCCGGATGCTGATGCGTGCTTCACCCGGGAACCGAGCCCGGACCTCCAGCCGTCGTGCTACGGACGAGCGTGCCGACAGGCAAGCTGCTTCCACCGTACTAGAGCTCTCTATGTGAAGGTCGGTTAGCACCTGGATTTGGATCTGGAAGAAATCGGGATAAATTGTTGGTTATACATTTTTAGGGTACCAAAAGGGTAAAAACGGTCTGTCTGCTTGTCACCAGCCTATATCATACGAAGCGTGAAGCATATTAAAAAAATGATGAACAATGTTTTGTTAAATACAAAATAAATTAACTTTGTAGCCAAAATTCCCTCCATCCGGATCAAAATTTGAATTTATAATTTTACATCCCCGATAACTTATTTACTTGGTATTTGCTGTCACATTGTATGGAGTAGGGTAGTAGGATACGTACACTAATGGAGTCGTACAAGTAGTTGAAGAGGCGGTAACGAATAATGGTGTTGTCTCCGCGCCTCAGACGTCGAGGGCCGTCCGCGTGGATGAAGAATTCACGAAACACCTATAAAATTGTTTAATCTTAATACATACATTTATATACGAAGTATTGCGGCAGACAACTAATTAATGCCATAGTCTGAGTTCAAATTTTAGGTGATACATCGATGTCGGAAAAGATTTTCAAATATCCTATAAAATATAAGGCCTACAATAATGTGTGACTTGACATAAATTATCAAAAATAGAGTACATTCGATAAGTGGAAAATACCAAAAACTTATTCGTTAAGATTGTAAAGTGGAACTCTACAACTTACTTGATCATTATGAAGTTTAAGTAAAACACTTTTACAACTTGATCGTCAACATCGTCGAGTGGAACATTTCTAGAATTTGATCGTTAAGATCTCCAAGTGGAACTCTCCCATATCTTGATCGACAAAGTCGTCAAATGGAACATGACCATAATTTGTTCATTAAGCCCGTTAAACGGAATACGCATTAAATTATTTATACAAGTGAAAGATACCCGCTATATAAACAGCGCCTTAAACATAACGAAACATACCTGTAGTACAGCCGGTTGGGATATGGCCAGTCCGGTCCTGGACAGGCAGTAGGCATTGGCCTCGAACCTGGTGATGGAGTCCGGTGTGCGCGCCGTCGCTATCGCTGAGCCATTGGCGCCCACCGCTACCAGCCTCCATAGCCACGCCTGGAGATAAAGTAAAACAGAGGATTAAAGTAGTGAACGAGCGTGCAGACCATCTGATGGTAAGTGGTTACTGCTGCCTATGGATATCTATGAGCAACTTCATATAGAATAGGAGACCTATCTTAAGTCGATCACAGATGCGTTGCTACTTCCGAGGGTTAAGATGTTCCTTATATCAAATCGATCTAGCAACCACACCCTTTCCAGGAAACGCAAAAAATGTTTTGCCAGGTGGTAGAAACAATGTAGTTCGACCGGGGAAGTACCACCGCCACACCTATATCTAGCGTGGAGCAGTTCTTGCGTGAGGTGGAAGGGTGTGGTTGCCGGTTTACTTTTATATGAGGCGACCATCTCAGTCCTCAGGAGTAGCAACGCATCTGTGGTCGACTTAATATAGAACCCCTGTTCTATATGAAGTTGCTTACAAAAGTCCATGGGTGGCAGTAACCAGTTTCCATCAGGTGGGCTGCTTGCTCGTTTGCTACTTCATATTTATAAAAAAAAATGTAGATGTAGAGTTGGTCGAACTACACATTTTCTATCACCTGGTAACATCGATAGACGAACTAAATAGACTCATAATGGGTAGCTGTTTCATATCTCTTTTTATGCAATCAAACTACAAGTACATACGACAATCATGCTAAACAAGCCTCTAGTTTAGTCAAATATAAGGCAAGAGAGCATACATTAGGCGTTAGCTCCAGTAAGCTAACTGCTAATGTATGCTCAGCATGCCACATGCAAAAACAATATCGTAAAAAACGTGCGACAAAGAAAAGAGACAGACCCGCTGAGTTTCTTGCCAGATCCTCTCAGTTGAGGTCGTCTTCCGATCCGGTGGTACCGAAAGAAAAATATTATAACTAACAAATAGTAAGTGTCTCCGTAGATCTATACAAAATAAAGTCATTTAATTTCTAATCTACTATATTCGATGAACGTTCCTCGCTTTGACCTCTAACGCAATTTAACTTTCAGCTGAAAGGCCTAATTCAAAGTATCAGTAGATAAACTTACCTCTGAGAAATCACTCCTGGGCGAGTACACGTCATTGGAGACTAGCAGTTCGGGAGCGGGGTCACATTTCCTTTGAATAGTGGTACCCCCACTCATCCTGACTCCTGCTGTCGCCAGCCAGCTGGCCATCAGCTCCTGGCTGCTCGTCGGCAACTCTGGCATGTCTGTAGCTGGAAACATTGACTTTAATGAAGTGTCTCGCTTATATTATAAATGCGAAAGTTTATGATCATAAGCTTTGTAAAAATAACGAATGAACAAGTAATATCGTTAAAAATAATAAAATAAAAAACTGACTGCTAGAAAATTAATGATTGAAATCAGTTTCAGTTCGTTCGTTTTTTTGTTATACTAATTGCTGTTAATCTGTCAAGCCGTTTGGCCGCGTGCCAAAGAAATGAACGCACATACATACTTACGCTCGAATAATATTACCCTCTTCTGACACAGTCGCTTAAATACCAAGGTTCCAAAAGTTAAAGAACACTCACTCAGGAAGCATTCCCCTGCCGCATCATGTTCAGTGAGGTTCCTGTGAGCTTCAATCAGCCTCCTCAGGGCTAGCATGATAACATCCTTGATGCTGTCGGCCGGTTGCAGCCATTTCGTAGCTGTGTCCAGTACTGACAGTGCACAGAGAGCTGGCCCGGGGGTGCTGAGCTGGATGGATGCCATCGATCCTGGAGCGATCTGCCGAGAGGCCCAGGTTGCTTCCACCTTGGAAGGAATTTTTTAAAATTATTATTATTATAATAAATATAATAATTTTAATAACAATTTTATATCAACCTTCTAATATTACAAATGCAAAAGTTTGTGAAGATATCTGGGGGCACGGCAGTACCCTCGCCAAGTGGAATAAACAGTAATTGATTCAACATGCAAAAGAATCCTCGAATCTGTCAGATGTAATTAAACTCAGTCCAAAATTAACTCAGCCCGCTCGGTAGGTTTCTCTACGGGCTCAAGGAACTTTACGTAATAAATAAAACTTTTTCTGGGTCTTAAAAAAGAACACAAATTAGATCACGTGTAGACAAACTTAGCTCATATATAGTTCTCTACCCTCAAATACTGCGGAGATTTCTTTGAGTTTTGCTTCTTCTCTTAGTACTTTTACCACTTTTTTCCGTTCATTCAAGCGAAAACCCATAATAGGTAATAAATTATGACCAATTATGGGTGTTCGCTTGCAGTTGCATTCAAGACTCATAATACATCGAATCTCATTACTGTGACTCCAACTACAACTACGTCACGGCTGGGTTCGTTTTTTTTATCTGATTCAAATAGCGAAGGAACCTGCAGTCCACCCAATGGTAAGTGGCTACTGCTGCCCGGTCATAGGTGGCAGTAACCACCTGTAAAAAACTTCATATAGAACAGGAATTCTATTTAAACTCGATCACATGCGTTGCTACTCCTGAGGACTAAGATGGTCGCCTCAAGGCTTCGATGGTTAGCTGTGATATATAACTTTACCTGGTTTCCAAAGCACTCCTCCATTTCAAAGTGCTTGCTTGCGCTGACCAGTTCCCCGGCATGGTAGAAATAAGCCAATACGCGGCTATCTGGACACATTTGGTGGGACACCTTGATCGGTAACATCACTCTCAGCAGATGCCTCTCCAGCAGAGAATCTACGTCACTCGTGTTCTTCGTTTCTATGTTAAACTCCATGTTTTTGGTTTGTGGGCAGTTGGAGTTTCTGGGTGTGGTTTGGATCTGGTTGGTAGTGGTTGCGGTCGGGCATTGTGTGGTCGCTCCCCAGCGGTAAATGATCCCGCCTCTGGTTATTACCTGGTATATGATTAGGATGTTACAACTGGTGAAGTTAAGTGAGGTTAAAGATAAGATTGTAGATAAGATGTAACTAATATATCTAACATATAATTTCGAAATGGTGAAATCAAAGTAAAAATAAATTTAATTGCCATTAAGCCGAACACAAACTAAATTAGTTTGTATTTTTCATTATAACGTGTACAAAAACTTGGGAAATAAAATATAATTAATAAACAAGCAATTATATCAAAAAGTGTTTTTTTTTAATGATAATACTAACAGAACTAAATTGCTTAAATATAATGAAATAAATAATGGTTGCGTTTCAGCCGCGATACAATTTTGGGTCAAACAATGAAAGGGTGTTACCATGAACATGACGAAAAAAAATCACTTATGAAAGGTAAATAAATATTTTCTAAAAGTAAATAAATAATTTACTAAATAATTTATGGTACTAAAATGTAATACACAAAACGAACTTATACCTAACACCATAACCGGGACACATTGGATTGAACACAACATCCTCTCAAAATAAAAATAAAATCCTTTTGTATATAAAGTTGGAATATCGAACGAACATGCAGTTTATCTGTAAGCCACTTTATACAGAACAGAGGTATTACGTGAAGTCATTCAAAGTTGCGATGCTCATACGAAAGTAGATCCTTACCACAAAGTGCACAGTGAGCGGAGTGGTGACGTTCCCGAGGTTAAGGTACAGCGGCACTAGCGTCCGGGATTTATCAGTGCGGAGAGGTCCCAGAGCCGCGCGGCTGGCGGCCCGTCGGCACGCCAGCTGCAGGGACGCGCTCGCGTTGTGGAGGGTAGCCTGGGGGGGGGGGGGGGGGGGTTAAAAAAAAAAAAAAATCCGAAATTGTTTTTTATAGCGTGCAAAAAAATCGGGTTCACCCAAGCGCAGCCAGCT
>DWNE01007655.1:0-12080 GCA_018249875.1 Cecropterus toxeus | reverse complement strand
AATGATGTGTCGCACGCCACAGCCCTTCAAGCAAAAAACAAACAAACATATATTCGCCGGGTGGTAGAACCAATGTAGTTTGCCGGGGGAGGTCCCACCGCCACACCTATTTCTAGCGTGAAGCAGTTCTTGCGTTTCGGTGAAAGGGTTGGGTGGTTGCCGTCTCACTTTTATATGAGGCGACCATCTCAATCCTTGGGAGTAGCAACTCACCTTTGGTCGAATCCAGGTAGAACTGTTCTATATGAAGTTGCTTACATATGTCAATGGGCGACATTAACCGCTTACCATCAGGTGGGCCGATTGCTCGTTTGCTACTTCGTATTAATAAAAAAATGAAAGTTTCAAGTAACTGTACATGTGTTTCTGTATTTTTGAACACAACTGAATTAAACTTATACATATAGATTGTATATTGCAGTGATATTTAGTATTTTAATCACGAAAATTGATTAAAATACTATCGAAACTATCAATCAATCAAGTGCTATTACAATTTGTATTTATGTTACATTTATTTACGCGGATAAAACCGCAAGGCACAGCAAATCTATATCAATATCTATACTAATATATAAAAACGAGATAGCGTATGTCTATGTTAGTCAATAATGCGAGGACGATATGTCCGATTTACATAAAATTTTGCGAAGATGTATCTTATTTAACTGGTTAGCTATAGGCTACTTTGATTTCACTATTTTTCGCTATTTAAAAATGGCGACTATTTTAGTGACTTTGTTTTCAAACTTTCATAGTCAATTTGTTTTAATAAAAAAGAACGCTAAAAATAGCAAACTTTTGATGGCATATACGAGGTTAACAATTAATTTTCAATTCGGAAGGTTCGTATCACTTATCATGTACCTACAACGGTTAGCGTGTAAGACCTTATTATTTTGTCACGTAGCGACGCACGGGTATTTCAGCTAGTATATCTGAAATAAGTTATTATATTCATAACACTGTTACTACCCTCCCTTTATTGTAAATGTGAAACTCATTTGGCTACTCGGTGTCGGACTTAGTGGGAATAATGAGCCTTTGTTTACTTTGAAGTGGCACAGCGACATCTCGATGTTCTAAACTCGTTAATATTAACGAATTTAACATATTACGAACAAGGTTAAATAATACTAGTACAATGTTCTTTGTTGTATAACTATGTGCTACCAAAAATAGATCAAACGTGTTTTGTATCTAGTTTTTGTGTGTCTTGGGGGTACGTATTTTTGTTTTACTGTGAGTTCAGAGCTACTTAAGATATTTTAGTACTATTGTTCAAGAAAATGTATGTTATTATACCGGACTCAAAAGTAGAAAATAATTTAAAATTAATAATTGGCATTTAAAGATAATTTATTATATTACATTCAATTCTGTTATATGTATAACCACTGTGTGTGTCTGAATCTTATCTAGCATCTTGTCTCCTCAACTGATGAACCAATTCGGACGTTTATTCGTTTCCTAATGCTAATGCTAAATGAGTTTTTATCAAACACAAGCGGGTTTTTTGTTTGAATATTTGTAACAGTATAAATTGTTTTAGTATACTTTAATACACCTCAAAACGATATTGCATAGCCTTATGAAATCAGACATACATTTATTTCAACGCTAAACGCTGACGCTTGGACCGCCAGGCGACTGTTTCGTGGCCTCTGGTAAGTGTTTTGACGCAAACGTTAATTTTAAACTCGAGAACCTTATTTGACCGCTTGGTGCCGCACGTGGTTGGAATTCTGATATTTTGTTTACTTCAAAGTGGTAAAATGACATCCTACGGGTTAGATAGATAATACAATTGTACAACATAATTTTGGTTTAAATTAATTAAGTTTTAGATAAAACTTTTGTAGGTAATACTTTCATTGTTATTATAGGTATTTCCATTTTAAGTACGAGCATCAAAAACTAGAATACTAATAATTTTTTTTTATATCATCATCCATCATCAGTTTTTACAACTCCACTTCTGGACATTGGCCTCCGCTAAACGGCGTTTCCCGTTGTCTTCCTCAAGTTACTTTTTTACTATTTTTATATATAAAAACAATACAGAAGTAGCAGACAAGCATGCAAGACAACGGATGGATAGTGACTACTGCCACGTACGAACAACTGTGATCAACCCCGGATAAGATTAGAGCGTTACCTGAGTTTGACCATAGAGCCGTTGCTATCCCTGAAGTCTAATTTGGAACGCCCCGGAAAAGTATTTCTCGGAGCGGAGCCGCGGGAAAAAGTACGAACTGAAAATGTATTAGCTAATTACCGCTAATCGTACGTTTTACGGCCTTAAAGACGCTTCTAAAAAAGACGCTTTCTACACTCATAGCCCCACACTAGGAATTTTTTCCTGTGTCGTGGATGCCATGGACACACAAATACGAAAGCACAAACACCTAGACCCAGAAGAGAAATCTAAACTCATCATTCAAATGCCTGTCTAGCCGGGGATCGAACCCGGGACCCACTGCGTGTTAGATCGGTATGGTAACCGCTCGGCAACCGGGTCATCAAAATGAAAATTTACTGTATAATGTAGACTACTTATAAAATAAACAACTCATTATACTCATCCGTCTTTTACCGCAGACGTTAATTGTAAATGCGGCAAACTCATTTGCCCACTTGATGGCGACGCGGCAAACTATACGTGGTTAGAATACTAAGCTTTTGTTGACTCCTGAGCCGCGCTACGACGCTTCAACGAGCTAAAGTTGATTAGTCACTTCGTTAACGCCTTTAAATACTTAGTTTAAGGAAAAACCGTTCAACATGACAGGGTATTCATTGCTTTGTTATTTTGAACTGTTATTTTCTTCGTTGTATTTTACTTTTACTCGTGAATCTTTATCGGATGTTTTTTTTTTTATGATATGTAAGAAACAATCCACCTGGCAAGGATCAGTGCCGCTCATGGACACCTTGAAAGCAACTTAATATAGTACAGGAGTTCTATCTGGATTCATCACTGATGCATTGATTATTCAGAAGACCGCGATGGTTACTCATATGAAAGGGGAGGGGAGGATTATCATGCCAACGGGGAGGCCGTTGGAACCATCAAAAATAAATATGAACATGAATGTTAATAACTACGTTTATCATTCCACAGAACTCAATCCATTAATCTTTATTGATCTGTAGTCCATTCGATACTTTGAAGCAATAAATATTTACCGATAAAACAGGGTTGTACGCTGTAAAACGTAATCGCAAAAGCATCTAATGAATGGCTCTCAATACGCTTTACGAGGAAATTGGAGTCAAACGTGCAGTAGCTTCGGACTAAATCCGAAACGCTTTCATCCACTTTGAAGAGCCACCAACTCTTTCCATTAAGCCCTGAAAAAGCTATTCTGCGAGCATCGTATTAATCCCAACAAAGGCCCGAACACGCTTCGAATTGAAAGCGAGAACAGTTTTCGAAGTGACGTAATTAAAACATCGGCGATGACCGTCCTTTGCAAATAATAATCGCAGATGGAACTGACACGTAGGGGACGTGGGGGTCACACACAATTAGCGACGAGTGGCACTCGACACCACACGTTAATTTTCCCGCACAAGGAAATCACTCTTAAAATTAAACTCAATTTTTGGGTCCCCCTTTGTACTCGTCGGGCGAGTTCTCCAGTTCAATTTGCTGGCGCGACTCAGCTTTTCCACCGCATAATTATCTTTAACTGGATTTTTCTACAGGCTTATTACTAGGGTGCTGTTTGCGTGGCTTAGGGCGTGTTCGAGCTCTGATTATTGTGTCAACAACAGGTTGAGTTGAGAGTGCATGAAGACGGCGAGCGCTAATCGGCTGACGAGCTTTGTATTTAAGTTAAATGAAGGTGTATTGGACAAATAAACGAGTTTACTGTTGTTTATTAAAGCACTGGATAACAGGAAATTAATTATTTTTTACACAGAAGTATGCTTGTTTAAGTTTATTGCGTGCTACTTAATTAGCTGGCTTAGTAATTTGGAATAAATTGAAACTAAATATCCTATAACAGTGTTTAGTAGAAGGCATCAAACCTTTCAGTAAATTTAAATGTGTCATTTTTTTTTAATTAATCTTTTGACAATAATCCGTTTAAAATTTTATTTATCAACATGACGAAAATCTGACGTATGTTCCAAGCTTAAATCGACCACACAACATATTTAATGGTTGACAGTTTTCGATAATTAAATTTCATAGGAAATGTACTATTGTCGCATGATATAAAACATTGACTTCAAGTCTTTTGTGAGCTACGTGTACGGTGTCATCGTTCAAACGGTAACAACAGGCTATAGCTGCAGGAGTGTGAGCTGTTCAAATGCCGATAGGTTAGCTCATTAAAGTTACTTTATACAATCACCTTCTTCCTTATCGTTTCTTCATTTCTGAAGGTCGTGTCCATGAAAGTCCTTCGTGCTTTGATGGATTATCCGCTTCCATCTTGTCCGGTTTTTGGCCTCTTTCAAGGCAGTACACAATCACCA
Source organism: Cecropterus toxeus (assembly GCA_018249875.1). Lineage (NCBI taxonomy): Eukaryota > Metazoa > Arthropoda > Insecta > Lepidoptera > Hesperiidae > Cecropterus > Cecropterus toxeus. The sequence goes on along the minus strand of DWNE01007655.1, from coordinate 7,589 downwards.
CTTATATGAATTTCCCATCTCACTGATGACATTAGATGGTCTATAAGAACTGAGAAATGTTCACCTTTATGGGCCAACGACCACTACGCTTATTTAAAAGGAATTAAAAATATATTAGACTACATGTATCTATAAAGCAGTATATAATTAATTAAAGAACTCTTCATGTGTACGGTCATAAAACCAAAATCATTCGAAGATGATTCCAGGTTCAGTCCTTACCCTAGCAACTACGTAACTAATGAATTTAAATTTGTTTTAAGTATAGGTTAATATACTTTAAATTTCTATATATAGGAAACCCTGCTATAGAACTTTGAATGTCGAATCGTATTATTATTAACTTAATTAACCAAAATTAGAACCGTCTATTTAATTACACAACTTTCGCTGGTTGTCGGAACACTCCAACTTAATAATATTTGTTCAAACAACTAAAGCACTCGTACGAGTATGTCAGACGATTATTTTTGTTTACGTTTTTCATTAAAAGTTCTAAAACTCCGGGAAGCATCTCAAACGAACGAAATAGTCATATCCTAAGTGTTTTATGGAACAGTAGTTAAATATGATTTTAGACTAATATTATCACGAAATTGATACATTTTAATATGTTAGGGATACTCACGGTATGCGGTTTTTAGAATTCCGTAGCCAATTTATTTATTTATTTATTTATTAACTACAATTAAAACGGTATAGAAAACCAATTAAAATAATTGTAGATACTGAAATACATTATACATTATTTACAGTTATACTTCACGCTCACAAAACTTCAAGCATACACACAATATTTCCGACCATTCATCCCCAAAAAAGTGGCAAAAATCGGAAACCTTACAGATTCGTCATGTCTGTCCGTCCGTCCGTCCGTCTGTCCGTCTGTCCGTGTGTCCGACTATCCGTCTGTCCGTCTGTCCGTCTGTCCGTCTATCCGTATGTCACAGCCACTTTATTCGGAAACTATAGATTTGAAAATTAGTAGTTCTGTAAACCACTTTCCGAATTTTGTATAAAAATACAAAATATATTATATTTACGGGGGACTTCCCGTTCATGGAACTGAAACTCTTTTTTTTCATCTTACATACACGTATGGGGTGTCTATAGAAAGATTTTTAAATGACATTGAGGGGACCATCTCAGTCCTCGAGAGTAGTAACGCCTTTGTGATCGACTTCAGAAAGAATCCCTGTTCTACATGAAGTTGCTAATAGATGTCCGTGTGTGGCAGTAATGACTTACCATCTTAAAAAATCATCTTACCTTTCTTCCGTCTATCTACAGATATTGGCTGTCCGTCTTCTCTACGCCACATAATTTTCGGAGTCGGGAACCCATCTGCCTTGCACACTAGGCTAATGTTCTGGTTCTCCCGTACTGCTACTGCGGACTGTGTGCTCTCTTCATCCAGGATATTTGGAGGTACTGCAAACAATCAAGTGAGACTTGTATGTATACTTTCAAATGTGATAGTAATAGCTTTAACCAAAGTTGAGTGGCAAACTTATACGACCATTATATGAAATACATAAAAATTGCATCATAATTTTTGCAGAAAGGACTAACTTCTGCCTAGCTTCGTAAATTTAGTTCCACGAAGGAATTTAGTTTTTTTTTGCAGAGTATCATAAATGCAAATACCTACATGCAACTAGATTTGAGATGCTAGGCAGAGAGCTATACAAACGTTGGCCATATTTTTATATAAGCACACCCTTGAAGGAACCTTCAAAGAACAGAGCAGCTATGCTACACTGGTGCGTCATTCCACGCATTTGATGCAAATATACAATGCTAACTAAAATGCGTAGGATTTTATTTAGTACTTAGTCGTACATCACATATGAATAACGATTTAAGAGAATTAAGTTTAACGCCCTGCACTACTTTATTTTATAGTAATTCGTAAAGATCTTTCAGATCTAAAATTAAGTTATACAAAAAATATAGTTAATACATATCTATATATTGTACTTATAATCTAGCCGTATGATGTACGTCTTTTAAAAATACACTCTCTCTGCATGAATATTTTAAGAGATGAATAGAGGTATGAGTAGTGATAGCCGAATGGTTGAATCTCAGCCTCTCAATTGAGGGTCCGAGGTTCGAATTCCACGCACCACTGATTTTTCTAAAATTATGTACGTTATAGAAATTAATTATCTCTACTTTGCGGCGATGGAAAACATAGTAAGGAAGCCCATATACGTGAGATGTTTTCAAAAATATGTTGTCAAAAGGTGTGTGAAGTCTACCAATTCGCACTTGGACTATGGCGTGAAACTCTCTCAATCTAAGAGAAGACCCGTGGCCAGCAGTGGCTCAATAATTGGTGGACGATAAACAAGTAACAATTTTCCTGTTCTGTGATTCGCCTACTGCGGATACTTACACGTACAGCGAAGTTATTATGTTGTATATTATAATTATATCCAAAATCTAGAAATACCTATGTTTTCACTTAGATGTGTCAAGACTGATATGGCTTATGAAATCTTATAATATCAAAATTGATTAAATTCTCACTATCACATATTACATATCAGGTCTAAGCTTTACCTTTAGCATTTACAGTTACTAGAGCATCAAATTCTCATTAGTCCTATTCGATCTAAAGCGTAATACAAGCCGATCTTAAATCCGAAGTAAATTAATAAACTTGAGCGATAAAAGCGGAATGGGGCATTTAAAAAACCGCGCCGACTCCTGTAGGAATCAAAAGGGGATAAAAACATTTCAAGCTACGAGAGGAATGAAAAAGGCGGACCGGTTCCAGGTTATTACGGTGCGATATGCTTTCATTCTAAAATAAACTTACTGAAAATTATAATAAATGTTATATTAACTTTACCTCTTTATATTACTTTTTGTAAGTTCAGTACAATCGAGATTTTGTATATTGGCAACAAGGTTCAGAACGTGTAATAACGTTCTTGATGAGGAAAGTAAAGTAATGTAAAATAATATGTTATAAAAATATACAAAAAAATGTGATGACTGGGGTATGTACAAACCTTACAATACACATCAACTCAATTCACTTGGGTTCTCTCAGTTCTGTCTTTAATCCTCCAGAAATCCCATTTAGGCTTGATTACAAGAATCTCTGCGTGACTGATAACCCTTACCACTTACTAAAAAATAATTAAGCACGCTAATCAACTTCAATCTTCAGAAAAAGTTTATTACTTATTAATATCATAACTATTTCTCGAAAGGATATTGAAACCTTTCAAATACCGAAGCAATATAATTAAAAGTTCTGACGTCACAAACCGCAAGTTCACGGCGTGAGGCTCTCTTCGATATTTCCGTTACGCCTTTATGAAATTCCTTATATTGTACGCTGTCCTTATCGGATTACTTCGTACAAACTTAATTAGTTTCTGATATTACTATACAATTATTGCGCACATCAAAGTGTCGTATTAATTTTATTTTGTTTATTCAATGACAGATACAAGAAACTCCTCCTGTTTTACTATAAATTCAATATATTTTTAAGGGATAGCCCCATAATTCCTCTGGAAAATCACTCTACACTTGTGGAAAAAATATAAACTTACCAACCACCTGTAGATATCCAACTTGACTAATCATGGGGTTGGTGTTCACTTGGCACATGTAGTATCCTCGGTCCTCCTGCTGCACCTGGCTGACATGCAGCAGCCAGGTCATGGCGTTGTCGTGGGACACGCTGAACCTCGCCAGCCGCGTGATCACGTGCCGGTGGATCGTGAGGATCATCTGCCGGTCTATGTGAATCCACGCCACCTGGGAAGAAATAATTATCTGTTACCTTAATTGGCCCGACGAAGGGAACTATTATAACATGCGAAAGTGTTTCTAGTGTGAACCAGGTCTTTACCAGGTGGTAAAACCAGTGTAGTTCCCAGGAGATACCATCGCCACACTTATTTCCAGCGTAAAGCAATCCATGCGTTTCGTTGGAAGGGTGTGGTTGTCGGTTCATTTATATATGAGGCGACCATATCAGTCCTCGGGAGTAGCAACGCATCTGTGATCGACTTCAGATAGAAATCCTGTTCTATATGAAGTTGATTACAGACGTTTATGGGCGGCAGTAATCACCTACCATCAGGAGGATTGCATGCTCGTTTGCTACTTAAATCTGATGAAAAAAACCGTTCTTGCGTTTCGATAAAAGAGTGTGTAAATTTGTTTAAAAATATCTTTGCTTTATTATTTCTATGTGCCGTGTGAATTGTTCCTTAATAGAACATCCGTTTTTTCCTGTGAATAATGTGAAAGACAAAGAACTACTAATTATATAGACAAAGTCCAGGTGCGGTGAATATTGGCAAAAATCCCTATCAGTGGAAACCTATGTCCAGCAGTCGACCTCAAAACGCTGATGGATGTATTACTTCTATATTATCTGCACTCATCAAAATCTAAAAGATAAATATTTAGGAATATTCATAGTAAAGAATATCTAGTCTGGTCATGTTTTAAAAGGATTACATTTCATATTGAGTTATTCATGCCGATGGAACATGTTACTTGCTTTACCAAAATTGAACGCCCGATTTTTCGCATCAAATCCTTCGCTTAACTGGATACATCATCCATATACATTATGATGGCTCGTATTTATAGCGCATTTGAATATGATATATATTAAAGAGAGTCAGAATCGTAATACTCTTTGCGAATTTATTTGTTTATCGTATCTGTGCACACTGTGTATACATGAGCGGAATTTTTTTATATCATTTAAACACCTCTTTCTGCCTAATGTTATGCAGTGTTATACACTTTATACAGTATGTTCTAGACTGAACGGTGTGGTGTGAGATAAAACCTATCCGAGGCGTTCCAACTTAGTCCTGTTAAGACTGATCTTATTCTGGTCTAGGATTAATTACAAATGTCCATAATTATGTGGATATGACCGAACTAGGATTAATTACAAATGTCCATATGCGGCAGTGGCCTTCAGGCGGACTGCATGTCCGTTTGCTACATCTATTTTATAAAAAGTAGATAAGCTTACTTTAATTTAAAACAAGAAAAATATGATATATTTATAAATTATAACAGAAATTTCTTTGTACATGCATAATACTAACTTATACTTATACTGTCATGGATGACATAGACAAATAAAAAATACCCAGAACCAGAACGGATACCCAAATTCACCATTTAAATATATGTCTGGCCGGGAATCGAACCAGGAACCCTCCGCTCTACAGACGACTACGAAGGTATTCACTGACGCTAATACGGATAGTGCAGAAAAAGATAAAGCACCCAAACATAAATGCATAGAATATTAGTTATATATTCGTTTCAAAGTGGAAAAAAATGTACGTAACAAATAGATAACGTCTTTATTTTGGGACATCGGTTAAATATAGGTACTTGTATCATCAATGCCCTTAACACCATCTCTTTCTGTTCAGACTTCGCCGGGTAACTGTCTAACATATCCACAAAGCTCCTTTGAAAAGTCTGTTATAAAATACTTTACAATGTGCAAAGTAATCCAATTTATATTCCACACTCAACGTTATTAGAAACGAAAGGAACAAATCACTCGCCGGTACAAAACACAACTGAAGCACTCGATCCTCCAATAAAATATTTATTTTGCTCGAACTTAGGTTACTAGGAAAACATGAGCTAAGTCGAGTATAAATTTAGTTGTAACCCGCTAGGAAATTGAATTCCCACCACACACGTTCTCTTCCATTACGCAGCGGTTTGCTTAACTGGTATTGAATTTATGCTAAATATTTAATAAGTATTTGCTTAGACTTTGTCTGTTTTACATTTATTATACTTACGGACGATTTCGTAGAAAGAAATTTGCAAAAGTATGATATGTTGAGAAAGGGATCCGTTTATGTAAATTTTACCACTAAACTCAATTTTCAGCTACCCGACCTTTAAAGATAGGCCCTGACATTTCCAATAGACTCAACTTATGAAAACTTTTGATGTAATTTGCGCCCACCAGTATTTACAGAGCAAGTAACCCCTAATTTTAATCTCGCTGCATGTGGTTCTAATAGGTTGTCATCATCTCTAAGTCGTGAATATAAACCTTATACCCTTTTCTTTTTGAAAAATACTGGGTAAGGTATGGAAGGTGTGATGTGTGTTCAAAATAACCACGAAACAAGAAATTTCCAGAAGGTTAACTCTGCTACTTTACCGAACAATAAATGACAACTATAAAATATTTAAACGTCCGTAATTAAGATTCATAGTGTTAAGATTAATTACTACATAATACACGTCAAAATTCATTTTCAATCCTATTCCCATAAAAATAAAACAAAACAATGATGAACTCGTACAAATAGTTATGGACTTTAATAGTTGTAGTCTTGACTAGTTTTACCTCTAGTAGTAAAATTTCTAGAGCGTAATCTACAGTTGTAATAACGACTATACTTAAAGTTATTATGATAATTTCTATTTTAGTTTTATGAAGATCATGACTGTTATTTTTGGCATTTCCAATATTGGTACGACGCACCCCTCCAGAGCCGCTATCGTTACCAACTATGTTTACAGCGCAGGGATTTAAATTATCAAACAATATGGGTCTCCGAATCTCGTAACCATAAGACAAACAAATGTACATTAAGCTGGAAACTAGCTGAAACTCCGAGCCATCGGTGTTTACTTTGACAAAGTCACAGCCGCGTTAATTTTGCTCGAAGCAACCACATACGTGGGACTGTATCGTACCGCAGTGCGCTCTAGTCAATACATTGCATATTTTATGAGTGTTCTCAACTTGACTCGTGCCATCTACTTTTGCCGCGATCGGCGGATCAGCGTTATTTCCGATCGATATGCTCACATCCTGCAACGAACATCTGGAGTTCTTACTAGGAAACACTGCAGTACTGAATTATTTACTACCACTTGTGGTTTGCTCATTTATTTAGCTATAATTTATTTTACGACATTCTTTGTAGGTATCAGAAAAGCTTGATTTTTCTACTTGGTTTTCCTTTAACGTCACTTTATAAAGTCTTAATTTAGGTCACTTAATTAAGTTCCTAAAACCTGGATTAAGGTCGCAAATAACTTTATAAAGATAATAAGAATAGAGACTTCACACACGCGCACATACCTACACATACGTAACATTACTAAATATTCTCAGGACCAGGTGACGTTTATACCGGTCCAATCGGGTGGGACGACCGTTACCCGAGTTCATGACGTCATAACTCATCGTAGTAGTTCCGACTTGTGTAGTTACTGCTCTATTAGCGAACATAAGGAACATGAAGGCCATACATTTCAGTTTTAAATTGTATTGAAAATCGAAATTCAGTTTTTTTTTATTTATGTCAAGTTTAACGATTTTAACCTTAATATTGTGGACAGATTGCAAGAGAAGGTTGCAAGTAATAAACCCTAATGCAAAAAATATTTTTAACAGAAACTAGTAACATCGAAAAAAAAAGCAAAACAAACAACCCGACTGCTTAAAACGATATTTTTCTTCCAAATTATACAGGGTGTAAATGACAGCGTACCGAAGACTTAAATGGTAGATTTGTGACACTAAATAAACAAAAAATAACTCA
>DWNE01007654.1:0-12081 GCA_018249875.1 Cecropterus toxeus | reverse complement strand
TGTCTGGCCGGGAATCGAACCCGGGACCCATTGCGCGTCAGACCGGTATGGTAACCGCTCGACCATGCGGGTCGTCAATACTAATATACAGCAACGCGTTACATTGTTGTTATTAGGCCATATTAAGTGGCGGTTTTGCCTCTAAAATTGAACCTCAAAAGGCCTCTAAGCTACTAAGTTATATTTGATGGTCTATTTTTCTTAACGACTTACAAGTATGGGAATTTTACATACGAGTAGTTCGTGCAACCTGATACTCAAAGTGTTTAACATCGATATCAAAGTAACAATTTTAGGTTCAGCGATAAAATAAAGTTCCCCCAGGTGTCGTGTTTAAACTTGTCTATATTTAAATCAAGGATTAAAGTGTTGACAAGACGGGACGTGGCGCAGTAGTAAATAAAAATGTCGGGTAATTAATTACAGCTTTATGGCCGTGCGCCAGACACCCCACTAGACGCTTTGTGTACGAATACAGCTGTTAACGTATTACATTCGATATAATATGTAATAGTAATGTTAGTATGTATACATTAAAGATGGATTAAATCGTGGGTGAAGGATCAAGGGCAATTATTTTTAAGTGGGATCTGGATATTTGGCTTATAGACGTATCGATAAAGGTTTTATGAAAATATTATCAATATATTGCCGGCAACCATATCCTTTCACGGAAATTCAAGAACTCCTTCACGCTAGAAATAGGTGTGGCAGTGGAATCTCCCCTATCGAACCATTTATGCTCTACCACCTCGTAAAGTCTTCTTTTTTTTGCATTTATTAAATAGTTTTGTAGGATATTATTCAGTAAGTTGAAAAAAATTTAATCGATCTACCATTGAGACAATAAAACAATATCTACAAACCCAAAAGACGTTGACAATATTTCAAAAGTTCAGTATATTAGTAATATATAATTATATACGTATATACTTATATAATAGCAATAATCTTGACATAACACGGTTAAACGGTTTCAGTTCTCAAGGAGTCTCAAGGAATTCTGTTTCAAAAACGACTTTGATTCGAGTATGTCACTCAAACCAAATTGACGTGTATTATGTTCTACGATGGTTCTACGTATTGACGTGTTTGATACATGGATACGCTCATTAATATTCACGTCACGAAACTGTGGTATAGTTGACTTTGATGGAGCCTGAATATCTGCTCTGTATTCACGAAAGCAGGAGCAGTGATAGCTTAATGGTTAAAACTCGGCCTCTCAATCGAGGATCCGAGGTTCGAATCCCAGGCACCACAATTTTTCCTAAAGTGATGTGTGCATAAGAAATTAATTATCACTGCTTTACAGTGCAGGAACACATGAAGATACCTGCACACTTGAGAGTTCTCTAAAAAAAGAGTTCTGTAAGGTGTGTAAAGTCTACCAATTCGAATTAGGCGCGGTGGCTAGTCGAAAACTCTCCAAAACTTAGAGAAAAACCATTATTTTTTCATAGTTTGTTATGTTTCCTACACTTATAGCTCATACTATAATTTCTCTGTAGTGTGAGTGTCATGGACAAATGAAGACGAATACACATACACTCAGACCCAGACCAAAAAAAATACTCGTACATTCATCATTTAATTGTCTGGCCGGAGATCAAACCCGGCACTGATAACGACGAGAGTATACTTCGACGAAAAATACCATAATTCAAAATCGTCGGTACAACTCAAAAGATCAAACAAGTGAAACTGATACAACTGCTTCCCGATGTGTCTGCCCGCAAGTGTTTAACATGGCTGCTTATGTTTCAGACAATGCTCATTAGTATTCAGATCTCGCTGCGGTCCAATTGACTTTGATGGAGAGCAAATCGCTGTCGGAACACTCAATGGAATTGACGAGCTGTATTGATATTGTTTGTTTGTTATTGATCGAGGTGTGATATGTAGTATGTGTGGTAATTTTCGTGTCGTGTTGTCGTGTTTGATGTTCTTGGTTTGATTTAAATAATTGCTCGATTGTGTCAGAAGAGGGGTGTCGTTTTTCGTATTGTATGTATGTATGTATGTATATAAGTACGTATGTATGTATTGAAGTATGTTTGTATGTATGTCCATTTCTTTTTCACATGGTTTAACTCAGACGACTTGTTGTAACAGGCTATAACGTTAGAACCTTAGTATACTCTATATCTGTGCTAAATTTGTACTAGATTTATTCAGTCATTCTGGCGTAATTCAATAACAACAGTTTGGAAGAATGACCTACCACCAACACCTTTGTATACAAACCACATTCTTTTTCTTTTGTTTGGTACATTTGTTTTTCTTTTAGCCTTTCAAAATATTTATTTTTATAAGTACCAGTATTAAAGGTTTAAAATATAACGTGTTGTATTATAAATAAAAAATGTTGTTTTACTAAATTCTAATAAATTACTGTGAATGAACACGCTAAAAATATTAACGACTAGCTCATTCCTTAACTCCTCCCGCTTGTGTTAAGTTTATTGCGTTAAAGAGTTACCGTCTGTGTGGTAAAATTCAGCGAAATCTGACCAGTAGTTTTTACATACAAGAGTAACAAAAACACATACATCGTCACAAACTATTTATATTAGTAAGATAAGATTTTATGTTAATTATTTGTTATAAAAGTTAAACTCACTAATTTAACCTTCAATATACTTAAATAGTATTCATTTCAAAACTATACAAGAAACAACTCGGGAGCCTTAGCTAGAATTACCAAACACGCAACCATTGTAATGTTTAACCGTAACTTATTGTTTGGGTTTTTACTGAAATACAGCCATTTTCATGTCTGCTTCGGTAATTGCTTCAAAGCATGTATGTATTGCATAATTTACAAAATAAAGCAATCGATAATGAACAAGATATAATGAAAACTAAAGACTCGACTGCTGAAACTGAAATTACCAATCGGGCTTTTTTGTTTTTTTAATAGTATCTATTAAAATTAACGCTTTGTATAAATTTATTTTTAAAGTAACATTTAAGAATGGCCGATTTACCAGCTTTCATGAATTGAATTGAATAACATGCATTGAATTCCATATTGTAATGATAATAAAAATGTTTTCCTCCCTTTTTTCTCTATTTACAGGCGCCAATTTTAATATTAGGCTATATACTATATCACTCTGGAAATTGTGACGATTCTAATGATGTTATACTTATGTATAATCCGTCAAGACGTTTAGGCTACATACCGAAAAACATTATCCTTCTTTTGACGCAGTGGGTTAAAATAATAGAAATAAAAAAACTGAATAGTTTGAAAATATATTTTATTTAATAAATAAATCGTATAAGTTTCAGCGTAGTTTACGAAAAGTCCAGCGATAATTCAAGAACATTAAGTATGATGTATTTAGTTTATGACTGGCACAGAAAACATTTTAATTCGATTGTTGATGATTGATTATCTTGTTATAGAAAATGCATCACAAATATTTTCTTTTATAACTCCTCTTTTACGCTTGAAACTATACGTCTATACTACACGACTAGCACTACACTTGAATGATGGTGTTCATATCAATTGAACGTATGCAGCAGATTGGGTGAACTGAGGCACGGAAGTGTACACGAAGATAGGTGCACGATCCTCATTCCTGTATTGAAGACGGGCGGTATAAGCCATGTTGCGGACATCATTCTCCGTCTGGAACTGCACTCTCTGGAGCTGGGAGCCAGGAAGTAGAACGTAGTACGCTCCCTGAGCACTCACTACTTCAGCGTCTTCCTTTGGCTCCGCTTCGAGTTTGGCACTTTTCTGTTCGTTGTCTCCTGCTTTTTTTGGTGCTTCTATATTTTCGACTTCTCCTTTCTTCTCCGCCGGTTGCTTTGCTTGATTGCTCTTGGCTTCAGCTACTGGGGCACCGTATTCTGTTTGTGGTGCTGAGTACGTATTGAGTGGCGCACCGTAACTGTCGGCGGGAACTCCATAAGATGTAGCAGGCGGTGACACTTCTTGCCGGGATGGAAGGTTGAACTCCTTGGATGGCTTGAAACCAGCTGGGGCGTAAGGCGCCGACTGCGGTGGCGGTGCCTCTGCTCCACTTCCTTCGACCTCCTGGTTCTCTGACCTGAATCTCGCCTGCCTGTACCGAGGCGGTTCAGCCACAACTACCGCAGCGAGGAGAAGAACACAAGCGAATTTCATTGTTGTTGTTTCTTCGACTGTTTCCCGACGAATGATGCTGGGTACAAGCCCGATAACGCTTTTATACGTATCTCGAACAGGAGTGATTTTCTGCTAAGTTTCCGTTCAGTCCGGATGTGTCATACCCTCCTTAATGATCGATATTCTGGTCGAGTGGGCCACGACATTGGCCCCTTAAAGCGAAGATCATCGGTTGCGTAATGGCCGCCGATTAGGACCTGTCATTGTTCATTGCCCGCACGTGACGTGATTTCAAACGTAACGGTGACGAACTTACGAAAACGCCTAACGAGGAGTTTTAATATTCATGACTCGTGGGGAAACAGCTTTCTTTTGCCGTCACTAATTAGGTCTTTGTTCTGACTGCGGGCGTAATGGTCAGTATTCGGCGTAAACGGTGTCATTGGCGCGAATTTGTCTGGTCGCGGATAATTAAACTGCACGTACGTCTTGAGTATTGGATGTCAATGTATGCATAAATAATGTATTGTGTAATGTGTGTCGACATGATTCCTAATTGTGTTCATTGACACATATATTTTATTTATCTAAAAAACCACCGTCGTTTACCCATAGTGTACAACCTGAACTGATTTAGGTATTAGGTTTTTTTTTGGTAGGTAATCAATTCCTCATGTGTACTGCGAATATATTCCCAGAAATTAAGGTTCCCGGGGATCATCTTTCCCCAGCGGCAATATTGTAAGCAGGCGAAATTATCAAAACTTCATACATTTTATTACTGGTTATTTTGAAGTACAGTGTTTGTGTATTATATAATATATGCCTATACAATGATAACGATAAAATGTAATTTAAATCGTCAGAGAGCTTCTTGCAATTGAACATGTAGAAGTCGTAGTCGTGATTTATAAATTTTCATTGTACAGACGTACGAAGTGGGACTCTTGCAAATATTTTTAAATTGAGATTTTCCGCTGAAATTGTAAGGCTTTCCGTAAAATATTCACGCGGGGCTCTCGGCACGTCGTTTTCACGGCTCATCGTGCCTGCATGTTGATGCCGAAATGCCCGCTTGATTTTTAATTACGGAAACGTTGTGTCAATGTCAGTAAGGGCTGTTTATAGACAAGCTGTTTATCGGCTTGTAATGTTTTTTCAATATTGTTGAAATGAAACTTCGTTGTAATCGTTGTGATTCGAAAGTCGATGAAACGAAAATGCGTTACGAAAGCAGTTGCCGCCACTATAACTAGATGGCGCTGTACCGCTTTCTGAATCACGCTAACGATTTTACTTCGTAGCTTGTATAAGACCTCAACTTTGGTATATGCGAAATAAGATGTGTGACTATAAGCTTTAGCGATTAATTATTACTTTAATTACAACCGATTACCATTTATTACCGATCTAACGCGCAGTGGGTCCCGGGTTCGATCCCCGGCGAGAAAGACATCTGAATGATGAGTTTAGATTTCTGTTTTGGGTCTGGGTGTTTATGTATTCGCCTTTGTGTATCCATGGCACCCACGACACAGGAGAAAATCCTAGTGCAGGGCTATGAGTGTAGGAAGCGTCTTTTTTTAATTAGAAGAGACCTTCTTATTCTTCAGGTGTTGCATATCCGTAATCGACTTTAGATAGAACCCTTGTTCTCTATGAAGTTACTTACAGATGTTCATTGGCGAGAGTAACCACTTACCATAATATGAATTGCATTCTCGTATGCTTCTTTAAAACTATGATAAAAAAAATATTGTCCGTATCTCATTCTTTGTATTATTTACTCTATTCTTAAAACCCATTTGCTCCATTTATGTAAAAGGATATCAAAATTTTAAATTTCATTATATTTAACGTTTAAAGTAGTAGACAAAACTGCGGGGTACAGCTAGTCTATACTAAAAATATAAAGCTGAAGGGTTTTTTGTTTGGTTAAACGCGCTAATATCAGGAACTACTGGTTCGAATTGAAAAAAATATTTTTGTGTTGAATAGTACATTTATTGAGGAAGGCTATAGGCTATATAACCTCAAGCTATTGTGTGTTTTCCTTTTGTAGTAAGCAGGTGAAACCGCGGGGCACAGCTAGTATAAATAAAATCAAAAAGACGCAGAGTTGGAATTTATTTTGTTTATTTTTAATATATTCATCGTAGGCATGACATCACATTGCGAATGGTTTTGAATTTTTTCGGCTCACATCAAAATATACACCGGTTCTTATTCATTTTAAATGTTATGTTTTGAAGCTGTAATCTGTGGCGAATGTTCGTTGAATTTTAAATTAGGAATGCCGTGGTCGTTTGAAACTGCCTAAAAATTTATACTTTTTTGCGGATTGCCGGATTAATTTGGAAGATTTGTTAAACGAAGCGAGTCTGGATTAAAAATATTTATTAAGAGCCGCAATATGAACAGTTATTCAGTGAATAAGAAATATAAGCGCATATTTCTTTCACGACAGGCGCACGTTTTCACAACAATTATTATCATATCATCCATCCATCAGGAGATGTCAAAGGAAGGAAGTGCTGCTTACTATAAGGTGGACGGCATGCTTATTACTTCGTTTCATTCCATGTCATTGCATTTCATTTAACTTTATTCCATTTCATTTCATTTCAATCCATTCAATTAAATTTCATTTTGTCCCACTTCTTGATTTATTCATAAATGAGTAGGCTTCGCATCATAGTGGATGATTTAGGGCTAAGTACGTATTGGTGTACTTCACAAATATTTTAAAGAAGTCTCAGTCAAGTAGGTTTTATAATATTTTATTTCGTCATTATAGTAAGTGATAATAATAGAAGGATATTAAAATGATGATACTGTAGTAAGAAAGGAACTCCATTAACCTAACTTGTGAGACCGTAATTAACATAACTAGCTTATGGCTACTCTATCGGATCTTTTTTATTTCTTTTTGTTCTCAAGGGCGCTTCACAAGGTAGGTAATTTGGGATTTTTACCGCACCAAAATCCCCTTAACCCCTAGTGGCCGTCCTCGCGCTACGGTCTTCTTTTCAGCGGGATGTTCAAAGGAACGCAAACGGGCAGATGAGTGGTTGGGTTCATCGCACCGTCTGTTCTTTACGACGGTAAGCGAACACACATACAGCTGTCCTTGCCGGGTCTCTAGGCTGGAAGGATCGAGCTCCTGTTCTTGCCGCACGCGACCCCCTCTTACGCCTCTTACGTCATTAAGGAGATTCCCTAGCATTTTAATCCTAGTACTACAGCGACTGTTAATTGGATCTTGTAGAGAAATTACGAGTGACAGCGTTGATTAACTTTCCTTAAATGATATTATATTTGTCATGCGTCAGTGACATTGAGCAATGAGCGCTTCGAGTTCCATTAATATGTATAAGACATTTTGATTGAAGGACCAACTGGAACATAATCGCCACTAACAAGAAGGCGAACCTAAACAAATAAACATCAAGGAAAGTGTTACTAATACAAACTCTAAGGAAGTGTTTTTATAAGCACCGTTCTTATAATTACCTGACTTTTAATAGTTCTCACAAATATTCACAAATTTACTTGAAACAGTGATTTCCTGTTTCTGTCTAATAATACAATTATTACTTGCTGTTGGTATTTGTCTGAGGGTGTGGTAAGGGTGACATTATGCCTCGGCGTTCCAACTTAGTCTTCTGGGGTAGCAACGCATCTGTAGCTAACCTTTTTTTTGTCACGGGCAATGTGGGATTTTTACCGGTGAGCATTTACGCTCACCGTGCCTTCAGGTGTTTACGACGGCATGCGACCATACGTGCTGTCGTCCTTCCCGTGGTTGCTTGGATGGGCGGCTCGAGCTCCCACTCTTACCACTCGCAACCCCGGAAGTCCCCTTTGTGTCACCTCTTACGACAGGCAGGGGATAGCGAAGTCCTATTCTAGTCCCGGAACTACATGGACAATCTGTAGCTAACCTAACGTAAGATTCTGATTTAACCTGGAGTTGCTTACAGTATCCATGGGCGTCAGCAGCCACCTACCATCAGTTGGGCTCTACGATACTTTCGAGGATTAATATGGCTGCCTTATATGAAAGTGAGCGGGTAACTACACACTTTCTCCGAAATTAAAAAACTGCTTATATTTGTAGTTTTTATTTCAATATATATTTAATTTTACGCTATTTAAATTTTTTCCTTAAAATAGTAACATAAAGTATTATGATATAAATTTTTGGAACGGTTTATTTATTTACATTAGCGTGATAATAATGAAAATCGTCGTTTCTCTCCGTTTCTTCTATATACAGGCGCCATTTTAAAAAATATCCCTGACCATGGCACTGCAAGTTCGGACGCAGGTGGCTTATGTAGTAAAATATGATAAGAATATATAAAACCCTTGCCATTATGCTTCTGACATCGTTGAGGCGGAAGGCCAGTACAATAAAACAACGTAATAGTGGGTAAAATCTCCCAAAACACGTGTCATCCCGAACAGCGAAGTCAACAGAAGGTCCTAAGCAAACAACCTTACGGAATCCTTAGTGGGTGCGTGATTCGATTATAATTATACCGAAATTACGAGGTTCGGGCGCTGATTCATAATGATGGTTGGGTTGCCTTCTATGGTGCTGATGTTTGAAGTTATTTGTTGAGTTGTGCAGCATAGAAGTTGGTTCTCACGTAATATTTATGTACTTGGAATATATCCATATATGTATTTATTTATTAGCAATAAATTGTTTTGTAAACAAGTTACTTATAATTCTTTATGTATTTATATATTTTTTTAATACAAATTAAACCGACCGTCAATGAGGTTATAAAATCCATCTATCTGTGAACAATGTTATATTTTTACCACGAAGTAAACAACGAACGACGAAGTAAGAAACAAACGAGTAAGCAGTCCACCTGATGGTAAATGGTCATGTGGGCCGCTGAGTATATTTTAATAATAATAATAATAATTGTTTATTTCCACCACAAATACATAAAGGGTTACAAAACTTGAGTACATTATAACAAAACTAGAGTATTTGTGGAGGCTGGTCCCTATAAAAGGTTAAAAACCTGTGCCACAGGAGACCAGGATTAGTATATAGAGCAGAGATTGTATATGAAGTCAATAAGAGCAACGCATCTAAGCGTTGCTCTCACGAGGACTAAGGTTGCCTCACATACAGGTGAGCCGGCAACCACACCAAAACGCAAGAACTGCTTCACGCTAAAAAGGTGTAGTTAGTACCTTTCCGGTCGAACTATCAATCTGACACCTTACAAACCACACTTTAATTATTCTCTAATCTAAGATGTAAGTTGAATGCTTCTATATATTTTTTTAACAAACACATTCATTTGTCAAATTGCTTCCAATATTTCTCCAAATTGTAATAGAAATTTCTAAAACTAAGAAAACAATGCTCCCGCAATATCTAGATTCCGGAGTGTCTTGGGACTTGCTGAAATTGCGTCGCCTGTTTGCGTTGTTGAAAAATTGTTATAAATGTGCAAACATTTACCAATCCCGGCGAATGCGCTAGGAACTCAGTCAGGATGAGAATGTGTTTGAAGAACGGTTGAGACAACAGATTTAAATGTAAATTATTACGCGCTCGCCCAAAGTTACTGGTACCGTTTCAGTGGATTATGGCTCGTTTATATGGTTTCTTATGCTGAATTTATTTCGCAATGAACCAATTTGGTACATTGGTTGGACCAGTGTGCCCTTAGTGGTTCCACTCCGGAAGCACCATCCTTATTTCTGTCTAACAATAGCAGTGTTAAGCTTAAGTTAAGTAACATACTTATTCGAGGTGGCTCAATTTAGTCCTCAGAAATAGCAACGCATCTGTGGCGAACCTCAGATAAAGGATGTATCTGTAAGGGAGATATAATTTGTCGAGGCGTTAAAGCTTAATCCTCAGGGATGGCGATGCAGCTTTCTCTTACCTCAGGTAAGAGTTATTCTTATCTTTGGTTGATTACAGATGTCTACGAGCGGCAGTAACCACTGACCATCATGTGGGCTGCATGATCGTTTGCTACTTAAATGTTATAAAAAACTATTCCGCTGCAAATACAAGATTGTTATAAGTTGTAAACAAAGTAGCCTGATTAAAATTCAAATTTAAAACCTAAAATGGTAAACCGAATCTTCCGTACCTTTAAAAGCTTACGTTTGATTTCTGATATTCGGAAATGAGGCCATAAATTTTCCAACGCGAGTAAAATACAACCCATTTGTGGTTAAGAGGCGAAGTATTATACTTTATACAGTTAAATTCGTATTACATTGACTTGGACACACGATGTAACATTTATTCGGATTTTTAATGTTCTTCCAAATTGATGTAATATTTCCTGCCGTTTTTGTAGCCGTTTATTAATAGAAAGAAACAAGTTTAACAATATGTGTTTTGTCCTTTAAGTGATTTTACTGGTGAATTCAATCTTATATCCTTTATCTGTCTGCTATATTTGCTTCGAGCGTCATTCACTTCGCTAAAGCGCCGAAAACCAATGCTGCCTTTGTTTATTTTTATCAAATTGACGTAGCAATTCCGTGACAAATTGTAGTGAAATTGCTGAAATTTGCTAAATATTGTCACTTTTAGCGACCAGCAAATTTTTCGTGACTCCCGATATTCGGCTGGTTTCCATGAAGTCAGGATAAAAGTCAACAACGCGCCTTAGTCAAGAAAACTCACTTTACATAGTCATACGCTCTACACAAACGTTACATATATTTACAGTACAGTCATCTCTGTACCGACATCTGTAACAAATATCCAGTATCAGCAATATATCAATACATGTTACTCTCAACATATGTCGGCCCTTATAACGGAGGTAATACACGAGAGACAGGACACGCCGACGGTTGTTGACATCAATTGTCTTTCTTTAATCCTATTTAATCTGTACAAATAAACAAAATTAAAGTGCCTGTATGAAACATCAAAATAAGAGACTCACAAAATGCTTGTCAAAATACATATAGCAAAAAATATTTTTAATTTTTTTGTCTGTTTGCCCGTCTACCTGTCTGTCTCTTTGTTCTGGATAATCTTCTTAAGTATAGGTCCGATTTAGATGCGATTTTCATTAAACAAAAAACTCGTCCGCCTTAAATAGAATGGTTGCCTTTAGTTTCAGCAATCTGTTTTTGTTTGTATAATAATATACTAACTATTCACCTTTTATGACTTTTCGTCAAATTAGTAATACAAAAGTAAGATCTATAAATACTTGATCTTGAGGTAAAGTCTCGTCCTTATTTTAAAAAATGTTACAATGCTTGTCATTAAATTCCATGTTTTATTAATAAATTATTAACGGATTCATGATTGTTTCGTCATATCGTAATTATTTGTAGAAAATAGTATTATCGTTGTATGTAGATGCAAAATCGTAAAGCATATATTTTATTACACAATAGCAAAAGTTAAAGCCTTCGTGATAATAACGAATTGTTTTATTCAACGGTTATCGAATACATAAAGCGTATACAGCTGAATATTTGGGGGTATTTGCAAACATATTGGGCATTGGATGAAAATATTTTACCCTTTTTGACTTTCAAATGAATTGCCGCCCGTAACTGTCCGATGCGAAGGAAAGCAATTGCTTTTTATAGAGCCTCCATTGTTAAATCAATAAATAGTCCTTGGAGCGATCAGAATGTGTGTATTTACTTAGTTTTCGCATATTGAAGTGGTAAACGATTTTATTTATTTATTTTTTCATTTATTTATCAATCAAAAACAGATTTACAATTGTAATGTTCGTAAACAGCAGCAATAGTATGGAACTGTGTCGCTACTATTTACGCCCACCGGAGTACTTTACGATAAACTTAGTAAACTAATAGTAAGATTTGGGTTTGTTACATTATAATTTTTACAAATTGTGTTTAGTAAATTATATGTTTGAGTGAATGCATTGTATGTGTTGAACAAATATGTGTGTATGTGTGTATGTAAGCGTGTGTATGAGTGTGTG